>JAQIXQ010000747.1:0-21826 GCA_034700485.1 Pseudosinella alba
GATAGCCATCCAGGACATGTTCAACGCTTTGCAATTTGTCAGTTGTGGGAGGAAAGGCGTGCAAGCTCTTGGCTTCAATGAGCTTGTCAGCATTTATGATATAGAAATTTGGGCTTCCCTTGTAATTGTCAGTTTATCTATCCCGCTGTTTCTCCAAATCATCCAGTTCAAAACACGAGCAAGATTAAAGGGGCGGTCACTCCTCAACAATTTCATCTCGGTGGTCAAAGTTCTACTGGAGCAAGGAGATCCCTTCCCATCCAGCCTCCTTGTTGACGCTCCAATTCGTATAATGACAGTGACCTTCCTCCTGATTGGAATCGTAATCAGCAATGGCTATAAAAACGCCAACGTGTACAACATGATCCTGCCACGGAGCCCCGTACCATATCGATATTTTCGGGAACTTGTCACTGATCACTTCACCGTCTACTCCGGAGTCGGAACTGTTAACCCATCCGTGCTAAATCTTCCCTATCCGGTGTTTGAGCGACATATGATTCGGGACGCTAATAATGAATCTGATTGGATTTATGCTCAGTCGCTGGTTTCTGATGCTTGGGAAATCGTCAATCTGCAAACTGATATGGACAGAACATTGCTTAAGTCACTCGATTTAGTAATGGAACATACCAAACTGCACCCAGGAAACTTTTTTAACAACTCGTTACACGAAGTGTACCGCCTTTGGGAATTGTTTTACGATTCCCTCGACCTCAAGTTCATGTATAAAGCCAAGCGGTATGAGAATGATGTCGTGATACGCTATCATGAGGCAGAGGAACATGCGCTGTATAATTTTCTACGAGGTTGTAACCGGGCAGCAGTCATTCTTCCTTCTGTCACCTGTCATAAATTTTCCAGGCGATTTAAAAAGGATAATGCTTATGCCAGCGTCGGGTCAGAGATTTACTTTCAATACACGTTCGGATTCTATTTGGAAGGAATCCAGCCATTGTTTCTGGTAAATAGGGTGAACTATTTCAGGGAAACAGGTGTACAGGATCGGTGGACAAATTTGATATGGCTTGTGTCAAACCCTGAGCAAGGTGATCGATCCTCAGGTGAAGGAGATCCAGCGGGTGCCAAATTGGATGGGAATGTTCTGGTTGTTTTTGTGCTACTGGGCATTGGTCTATTTGCTTCTTTTCTCAGCTTTTGCTTCGAAAGTAGTTCTACTGCCTGGTTGAATTTATTTGATAAGTTGCAAACATATTTTACGAAAATATGCAACTATATATCAAGTATGACCTTTCATGTTTTCAATTCAGTAACAGTAATAATCCAATGGTCAATTTATATTACCAAGCTAATATTTAATGACAATGTGGCATGCTAGACTTTGACTTATCAAAATGTGTACTGCTGCAACTAAATAAATGTTAAGTTAATTTTCTTATGCAATTTTAAATTGTAATGGCGTATATTTAGAATAAACATTATCACCAAAAGGAATTTCAAAATTCATTAACGTTTAGTATTTTAATTTCGAAGAGACGATTAATTTTCAAATATTTAATTTACTGGACTCCGGTGATAATATTCACAGTGTTTTGATAAGACTTGAGAATTGTATGCAACAAAAGTCATCGGAAAGTGCAAAGTTCATTTGTACTATTTTTGTCAATATTTTTATACCCCAATTTGTCAAAAGTAATTAGTAGGACAACTTCCAAAATGGAAATAATCGACGTTTAGACAATGTACTGACGGTGAGCATTGACGTGGTTGTTTGAGATGGTATTTTTATTCCATACGTTATATGAAAGTAGGCAACCCTGATGGCATTATTGACGTGTTTCGTTTTGACCGTATTTGAAGAATCATATACAAGCTGCAAGTCGATTTCTCCATTCACAAATTAGCAAACGTGAATAAAAAATTGAGTTATGCATCAGTTGCAAATGAAATATCTGCGGGATGGGTGTAATTGATCGTAAGTACTGACGTCAAATTTATGGACGTCTTTGACACGTCCTCGGTGGTCATTGACGTACCTACATTGTACATTGTATTGTGTTTCCAACTTGTCAATATTCTGTACAGAAATGTAAGTGACGGATTGAAAGTTTCCCTCTTGACGCAATTGGTGGATAATTAAGTGGCAAAAATCCTGTCACAACAACCGACGCATACAGACATACAAAATTATATTCGTGCGTAACTATTTTGTTTGTCATTATCCCCCCACTCCCAATATATTTGCCAATAGTGAACACTTATTTAACTTGGGGGAAGATTCGAAGAATCGAACATAATCCGAAAATTTTAAATTCAATTAACCCTTACTGTAGCAGATAAAACATTTACACAATGGCACGATTACGTATACAATCGATGGTTATTGTAATCGTTGCTATAATTTGGGAATCACATGGGCACTTCAGCGGGGGTAGTAGTGCTTCCGGTTCTGCAGGCGCCTCCGGCTCGGCCGGAGGTGGTGGCTCAGCCGCAGCAGGTGGTTCTGGATCAGCAGGTGCATCTGCTTCCGGCGGAGCTAGTGGCTCAGGAAATGGGCTAGCGACATATCCAAATCCAGGTAATCTGGCTAAAACATACGCTTAGTTTTTATAAATCTGTTTTGCTCGTAAACAATGCTTATTCTTCTATTATTCTAGCTTGTTGGATGCCAGTGCAGGAGGCTCCCAATCATTATCTCGGGCCTCAAGGACGCGAAACGGATACTCCTGCATATGCCGCTAGAAAATGTTCCAGTAGTGGGAGTTGCTCTTCTCATATTTCACGATTTCACCTCAAGAAGGCAACACTCAGTGCCCACCGTGATGTCCAGGTTCGAACAAATGGTTGATTTACCTCCGGTTATTATATTTACTAACTTTTTAAATCATTTTCCCAGCTTCTATACTACCCCCCTGGGTCTATGAACTGGCTGCCCAATGGAGAATACGAATCTAAAGAAGCTTTGGTTCTGGACGGGAATAGGCTGTTTTGTCGATATATAAATAAAAATAAAAATGTTATAATTGGAACAAAGAAAAAAGACACAACGGAAGAGTGCTATGCTAAAGTTCACAGTAAGTATTGATGTGACCGAAAAAGACCAATTAATTGCATAAAAATATTATTTTGGCATGGAAACTCTATTTGACTTTTTTTTTCTCCGTTTTTGTGAAGACAAAGATCAATTCAGCAAAGGAACCTACGAAGTACTGGTATTTAAAGGATGTCTCAACGCCAGAGTGGCAACCGCCAACCCCCAAAATTGCTCAGCCTTGCCTGATGATACTTGTCCAGCGGATACCCCGCCACAATTAGCAACCACCGAAAGTCAAGGTTAGGTCACTTTCATCAGTCGTGTATTAAGTCATTCAGAAAATACGAGATGAATATATGCTTATGCTTAAATGGATTGCTAGGACATGTTCAAATTTTTATCCTGTAAAACACGTTAATTTTTTCCAGATCCCGATAATGAGGAAGAAGAGACCCCCGAAAACCTTGAGGAAATCTGCTGGAAGGGATATGTACGTGAGGAATATTAATTTAATCCACTTAATTCAATTAACCATTAATTTAATAGTTAATCGATTAATGCATTTAAAAAATTCGACTCGATTAATGGTTAATGGTTAATTGAACAAATCCGATTAATTGATTAATTTAATTGAACTCGGCAAATTTTAAAAATCGTGACAGAAATACGCGGAAATGGCACAGGAAAGCTTGCAAAAATATGATTTCACCTCGAGCAGTACAAATTGGTTACATAATTGGGAGTGTATATTGTGAATACATGCGTATTCACCATTTTCTCCTTTCCCATTTCCATTTTCCCTTTTCTCTCATCTCCTTTCTCTTTTCCCCTTTCTCTTTTCCTCCTTCCCCTTTCCTTTTCCCCTTTCCACTTTCCCTTTTCTCCTTTCCCTTTTCTCTTTTCCCTTTTCCCCCTTCAATTCTCACCTTTTCTTTTCCCCTTTCCCTTTCCCCTTTCACCGTTCCCTCTTCCACTTTCCTTTTCCACTCTCACTTTTCCAATTTCCACTTTCCCTTTTATCCTTTCCCTTTTCTCCTTTCCCTTTCCCCTTTCCCTTTTCCACTTTCACTTTCCCTTTTCCACTTTCACTTTTCCAATTTCAACTTTCCCTTTTATCCTTTCCCTTTTCTGCTTTCCCTTCTCTCCTTTCCCTTTTCCCCTTTCCATTTTCTCCTTTCCCTTTTCTCCTTTCCTTTTCCCCTTTATCTTTTCCACTTTCTCCTTTCCGTTTTTTTCTTCTCCCAATTTTCCTCTCCGTGTTTCCTTCCTCTATTTTTTCTTCTCTCTTTCCCCGTCTCCCTTTTTTTCTTTCCTCCGTTTTCGCCTTTCTTCGAGGATATTAGAAGATATTTCTGAAAAAAATCGTTTAAAAATGGTCACCTTTTTTCGCGCGTCCCCCGCTAAAAAATTCGGGGTTTTTAGAAAAAAAATCTGGAAAAAGCCGTTTAAAAATGGCCATCTTTTTTCGCGCGTCCCCCGCCAAAAATGCCGAGGTTTTTAGAAAAAATTCTGGAAAATCGCTTAAAAAATGGCCACCTTTTTTCGCGCGTTCCCCACTAAGAATTTTCCTCGTTTTAGATTTTTTTCCGAATTTGGTTTCCGGGATTTTTTCGAATTATTTTCCGGGATTTTTCGCACAAAAAAATCGTGCTCGGGGCAAGTTTGTAAGATTCTAGATGCCTGCCTCGCCATTTCCATTTTCGTCGTCATGTTGCGAGTAATGTTATTACTAGTTGGTGCAATGGAGTGTTGTAGATTTTTGTCATTCTATTCCACCATGGTAATGTTCTACCTGGAATTATTCAACAAGTCCATTCAAACACTTCTGGAAATCCCAGCTGGGAGACAAAATGATTTGAAATATTTGAACCACTTCTTCTCAACCCAATTGATACTTCTGATAGTTAATCAGATTGTATCCAAGCTAATAGTAATTTTCATGGGACTAGGATTTACCATGATAGTCATTTGCAATCTAGTCACTTTCAAAGGATTTGATATGCTCCCATTTTACCTGTACGTGCAGATACCACTTATCTCTTGTGCTTGCGGATTCGTCATGTTTATTTTATTAACTGGGGTGGCGGATGTGGAGCGGAGGAGCCGGGAGTTGATATTTAAAAGGGCCAAGTTGTTTGCATGGGGTGGTCGATCTCATTTTCATGGCAATTCAAGCAAGAAGAATAGTATTATCGCCCAGAGCCATGCTATTAATATTTCGTTATCCTCCATGGAATGTTTTGTTATCCGGAATAGGATGAAAATTACCAAGCCCTTGACTTTTACGTGTGGAGCATTCTATCCACTAAAGAAAGGATCCGACTTCCGCTTCTTTTATTGCATATTTTTGAGAACGGTGGATGGTCTTATGGTGACAAGCTTTGGTTAGTTTGGCTGGTAAAATGATGGCAATTAATTTCATCATTTTATTTTGGACACTGGTAACATAGCTTCTGGCAATCTCCTTTCTTTCCGATTGTTAATTACGAAGGCATGCCTCAATAATTGCAAAATTGATTATGGCTTGTTTATAATGTTATTTTTATGCTTTTTTATTGATTTGATTTATTTCCAGTATTGACAAAACAGTATTTTCCTATCAAAATATATATTTTCTTAAACAATTCTACCTCCAAATCGGTGGTTATGCAAAAAAAAATTTTAAAAGTTGTTTTGCAATGTATAATCAAAGCTGGCATAACGAAACAAGCAGTTTTCCGTTTTTGTTTTATGTTATAAGAATATCAAATTAGGGCTTAAAATAAAATAATTTTAAAATGATTTTTTAATTCGCGTAACATCCAATAAAAACCAGCTTTCCCCGGATGAATAACGAAATAGATAAAGCAGTATCGACGTAGGAAGTAAAACATAAAAAGAGAAAATTAAAGAAAGTATTATTTTTTGCCGAAATTGCCCACATGTGTATGCATTTGCTTAAACGTTTCTTCTTTTATGACATATGACCACTTCGTTCTCGAACACCATTATTTGGATAAACATTGGTTTTCACCCTTTATCTCCCACATTCCCGAAACTCTTACCATTAGGTCGCATTTGCTCCAGTGGGAGCAACTCTCTTGGCTGCACTTTGCCCATACATTGGTTCATTTTGGTTGGTCATCAGGTTCGTTATTACCATTTTTACGTTTCCAGCATTGTTCCTCCCCTCCTTTATACTTGAAGTTGCATCAAATTTCGATGTCTTAAAAATGCTGTAATAATATAAGGGAGATATACATGACTGACAAACAAAACCTTGAAGAGCTTATCCAAAATCGTACAGCTATATAGAATAAGTTACAAATCTGAAATGGCGTGACCAAATTTTAATTATTTCTTATCTCCGTTAGCATTTCATCGATGTCCTTCTCTCCCTTCCCATGTATATGCAAATCGACAAGTGATCAATTGATGCTTGGCTAATTATACTTGCTGTCCTAATTCTGTTCAAAGTTATATGAATTTCACGACCAGATTTGAATCTTTGCCTGATTAAAATGAAGTTTAAGATCTAAAAATAGTTTTCTAGCATTGCCAATGAATTCAATATGGGTTATACAACTATGGCCATTCCACATTCATATTGTTAGAGAACATAAATAAAATAAAATAATACCATTTAAGCCACTTACTATCGAATAACGTTTGGAAACGAGCACAATCATGGACCCGCTGCAAATTTTAAAGTTCCAGTTGAAACTCTGGCATCATTTCCGGCTCTTCCCATTTCGTCTGGTAAAACGGGATACTCAGATCAAAATTGCTACTTCCTCAAGACTAGTGGAATTAACTTGGAAATTTCTATTTTCCTTCTCAACAATATTTTCCTTGTACGAGTTTTCCTATCTGATCAATACCAAGCTAGCAAAACAAAGTAATCATGACCGCGATGCATTTATTTACGGTTGGCCTTCCACTCATATTTAATTACATTTAAAAGCGCATCCATGCTTACCCTGTTTGCAGTAGTTCATGGACACTGTCAAGATTGTTCCCTCTTGCTTAACTGTATATTTCATTCCAAGCGGAAAGGGAAATCCACCTCAAGATGGGAATGGAAAGGGGCTCGAAAAGAAAGAAAGGAAAATAACTTGATATCATTCGTTGTCTTAGCATTTTGTGTAATAGTTTATTCCCTAGTTTGGTTTGGAACTAGCCTGATTTCCTTGTTTCATCCTATGATCCATCCCATTTATGGAAAGATGTACGGATGCAGATATATTGGAAAGATTGCATGGCTGATTGCCTTCACATTTGAGTTTGTCCTGATGCTGCCTCCTGCAGTGATGTCTTCCTTTGTTGCCTCTCTTGTCTTGATATCGATGGATCATCTGCAGAGGAAATTATCAGGCTTAAGGTAACACTCATCAATGGACATTATTCTACTCACAGTAATTTAATATAAACTTTTCGTTCATTTTCAAGATCTCAAATTCACATGCGCAAATACCGCCAATTGAGTTTCTCCTTGGCGTTGAGCTACAGGGAGATCCAGCATTTTTCAATTATTTCCAGTATCCCTCTCCAGCATTACATTTTCCCGATGATCCAGTTCAATGGAAGCTTGATTGGGATTTCCATCTTGTATACGATCATCCAATTTTGGAAGTCCTTGACCAAATTGATCTTGCTGGGAATTGTTGTTGTATTTCTCATAATTATGGGATTTGTACTAGTTGTGTTGGAGGTTGGGAGTAAGTCCATCATTCAATCGGGAAGAATTTTGGGTACATGGAGATCCCATTTATATGAACGTGAGGAGGGAGAAAAGTGGTCCAGTTTGTTTCTGAAATCATGTAGGGTGGTAGCATTACGCATTGGCCCATTCCACAAAATGGATAGGAACAGGGGTCCATCCGTGATCAGGTTTTGTCTGCAAAGGACATTCTTCCTGGTGGTGAAAACTAGAACCGAAGCTGTATAATTAAGAAATATTAATTGCTTTGAATTATGCTTAGGAGCGCTCCATTCATCAAATAAAAGTATTCGCTATTGTCCAATATTCTGTCGCATTGCGGATATATATTTTCCATCACCTTAACGGGAGCAACTTCCCCAATAAAATAAGACTAGCAATCCAATAATTAACATTACATGTTCAATTTCATGTTTTGATTAAAAATTTCAATTTAGTCCCAAATTAATCAATTATATAAACATGACAACTAAAAAATCAATTTTGGCTGGACACAATTTGAAAAAAATTAAATTCCAGAATTATATAAGTAAGTTGAATTTTGCTCAGAAAATGACGTAGGTAGTTGGCGCCAGCTTATATATTGTTCAACTATTGAATTTATACTACCGCTACTTCTGTGCTTCGCAAAAAAAACTTGATGTTAAACAGCTCCAAGTTGCCTCAGATCAGAATTGGATCACTACTTTTGATGTGCTTGTCATCCGTCAACCATTGACACCACGTATTTTCATTACAATTCATTACTCAACTTCAATCCCTGTTGCTGGTAACTCCTTCAGAATGCTGCAAAGTCCAGGCGCTTTCTTACTCCACAACAAGCTATTCGGTATCGCAAATTCCAGATGTCCCCTGATTGGGGAATTGGATTCCAAATCGGAAACATTTACCATAGGCTGGCCCCTGAATCCATCCAACTGACTTTGGTATTTTAACATGTTCATCGTCATGGGAGTGATTGGGCATGGTTCCTGCTTGGACGCCATAATACACCCAGTTGAATGTTGTAAAAATAATATGTTGCTGCTTCCTAGCAATCGGCACCGTTGTCAGTTGCTCTGCACTGTCTGCACTGGTGATTATTGCAGACGGGGAAACGGTGAATTATGCTACGTCGAACCTGAAACGGTTGGTACTTCGCCATAGTAAGCCGACAAACAAAATAGTCTCATGAAATAAATATTTTGGTCTTAATTTAATTTATTTACTAATGAAAATATGAAAATGGATTACGGATGTGGAGCGGAGGAGCCGGGAGTTGGTGGATAAGCGACACAGGTTGTTTGCATGGAACTCGGAGTTGAGTGTTAAGTCAATGAAGACGGATTATATTAGTATTTCGCAATCTAACAATCCTTCATACTCTTCAATTGACGGTAAAGTAATTAGGAGAAGGCTGAAAAGGACTAAACCCTTGATGCTACAGTGCGGGGCATTCTATCCCCTGAAGAAAGGATCCGATCTGAGTTTCTTTTATTACGTGTTTTTAAGGACGGTGGATGGTCTTATGTTGATTAGCTTTAATTAAGTTGGTCGAGTCGGTACTTGTAGTTGATTTCAGGTTGGAATATTATCTAATATGAAAAACAATTTGCAATATGACGTAGGAGACATTAATCAATTTTGTAAACTCAATATTTAAGAAAATTTACTTTGCCGGATCCTAATTGACAAAAATGAAATAGCGGAATTAAACAAGTAAATTATATAAAGAAATTAGTTATATTGTCCATCATCAAATATGACTTTGCTTATGTGTATATTTGTCAATCCATTATAGAAATCAGTTATGGAGAGAAACTTTCTTTTCTTGTAGTGATTATAATAACCATAATAACAAAAATAACTTTTGTTTAATCATTTTTGCAACTTTTTAACGGCGAGTTGCGAAATCGCGGCAATGCTGCGCAACAATAAAGATAGGCATGGTAAGTCCAAACGAAGAAAAATAGTTGTAATTAGATATGTCCACACTTGAATAATAAAATGTATCAATCTGAATATAAGATGAAACAATGGAGGCATAATATTCATGGTAATAGACAGTAGTCGCACATGAAAAAGATTCATTTAAATCGAATTTATATCGAAGCCACACAAACAAATTTCAACATGAAATTTGGGATTAAATTATATACGAATTATGAAAAACTATTATTGTGCTTTTCTTGCCATATCCAGCGAGTTAATTCGGTCGCTGTTTTGTCCGTCTCACTGAGAACTCAATATCAAATATAGTAAAACATCACACATAACCTATTCATTCCCTATTGTTTGGGTAACTGTCCAAGGACCAATACTAACTTATATAAAGACATAAAGTAAATTATTTAAGCCATTACAAAAACACGGCCAAAAATAAATTGATTATTATTGATTGAGACACAACTTCAAAAAAATAAGATATTAGAACCAGGTAAAAATTGATTTTATCAATTTATGCCAAACAGAGAAATGTCTATCCTGTCATTTAGTGTTTACTCTTTTGAGCAACAGGAGCGACTATTCCGCCCAGCTCACATTTGAATCTCATACTCTGTTAGACTGCGTTGTAGATCCGCACTTCATTTAAAAACAATTCATCATTTAATTTACCCTAAACATCATTGACAATTCCGGCAAAATGTTTCATAGTTCTGGAGCCTTCCTTCTCCACAACAAACTATTCGCATTTGTGAACTCCCGATGTCCCATGATTCTGGAATGGAATCCCGAATTGGAAACAATTCATGTGGGCTGGGCCCTAAATCCATCCTACTGGCTTTGGTATTTCAACGTGTTCATCGTCATTGGCGTGATTGCGCCAGGATCAAACCTGGACGCCATAGCTCACCCCGCCGATGTTGGAACACCCCACCAGATAATCAGTGGATGCTCTCTGGCTATTAGTGTTCTGGTTTGTGGTTCAATACCGGTGATTATTGCAAACGGGCCAACGTTAAACTATGCCATGTCAAACATGAAAATGTTGGGGTTGCCACAGGGTAATTTCTATAATAAAATGTAAAACAAATAGGACTAATCTGATAATGTCGATATTTTATTACTCTTTTTGTTAACTAAATCTTCACAGAGGAGAAGGGTCGGAGACAAAATGGGGATAACATTTCCCCCCAAGACAATTTCTGGAGGAGACTGACCACCCTTCAAAAAATGAACATTTGGGCAATTTTTTTCCTCTCGATTATCCTTGTTCCTGGGTTCATTATCACCAACCTGGACCCATTTTCCTACACAATTCCGAACCTCTTTGGATCCCGTCATTTGTGCCCAGCAGGGATTAGTCTCCTTTCTCCGACAATCCAATGCCTTGTCAATTCCATTTTTGTAGTCATTTTGCGAGTGGCTTTATGCTCGATTTGTGTAATGGAAGGCTGCAGATTCCTGTCCTTTTATTCCACAATGGGAATATTTTTTCTGGAACTTGCCCACAAGTGTGTTGAGATACTTCAGGTAATCCCAGCTGGGATACAAAACGACCTGAAGTATTTAAACCGATTCTCTTCAACCCAACTGACAATCCAAATAACTAATCAAATTCTTTCCAAGCTGATTGTTATTTTTATGGGACTGGGATTTATTATGATAATCCTCTGCAATGTACTCATCTTTAAAGCATTTGATTTATTCCCATTTTACGTGCATTTGCAGATAACGCTTATTTCTTTGGCTTGCGGTTTTATAATGTTTATATTATTGGCCGGATTGGCGGATGTGGAACGGAGGAGCCGAGAGTTGATATTTAAGCGTGCTAAGTTATTTGTCTGGGGTGGGGGATCTCCGTTATGTGGCAAATTCAGCAAGAAGCGTATTACTAGTCAAATTCAAGCTACGGGTCATTCGTTTTACTCCATGGAATGCAGGATTATCCGGAGGAAGATGGAAATTACCCAGCCCCTGTCGTTCACATGTGGAGCATTCTATCCACTTAAGAAAGGAGCCGATTTGAGTTTCTTTTATTACATATTTTTGAGGACGGTGGATGGTCTGATGCTGACAAGCTTTGAATAGTTTTGTTGCGCTAGATATTTTCTATTAATTTGCCTGTAATATGTGACAAGTTTCATCCTTATTAACATAGCTTCTTCAAATATCTTTTCTTCCGTTGGTTAGTTTAAAAATAATTCCATAATTGTAAATAAATAAAATTCTATGTATATAAATTCTATTGTAAATTGAAAGTTATAAATATTAGAACTTGTTTAAAATGTTGACTTTTTGCTCACTTATTCTAAAATTGACCCACCATATCACATCATACTATATAATTTCTTAAACAGGTTCACCTCCAAGTTGCCATTTACGTAGTATATTGTTTTTAAGCATTATAAAATCGAAGGAAACAAAAAATTATTATATTTTGTTATGCCATACAATCATAAACATCAAATTGAAACGAGAGAAAAATTTATTGATTTTTTTAATTCCCATAAAATCCACCACAAAACCGTCTTCTCTCGTACAATAACAATATATTTGAGGATAATGCCATATCGGCAAGGTAACAAAACAACTCGGAAAGAGAAAACAAAAAATACAAAATTTATTTTTCTTGTGTGAAATCAGCTCATTTAAACTGATTATATTTTCCTTCTTCCCTTTACAAGCCTATAAACCCTTCAACCTCGAACATCATTAATTCCACAACAAATTGTATGTCGACACATGCGTTGTTGAAGAATGAGCTCATTCTCTTCCACATCGCCTAGGTCCACATCGGTCAGTAGTGTAAATGTGGCTATGTATGACATATAGAGGATAAATAATCGATACTTTCTGGATGGAGACACCAGGTAATTAATATATGCTTATGTAGACGCGAAAGACTTTTGTTCTCTCTCGTCCCGAATCAGAGAAAAAGTAACAAAAACAGAGAATTGTCCCCGTATCCATTTCTTCATGTCCAATCCCATCAGAAAGTATGATGGAAATGATTTTACGATCAAATATCGAAAAAATCAAGATTTTTTTTAATTCGCCACAATTCCGATTTGGATTAGAAAGGCTGTTCCTTCTTCGGAATTCCGTGTGTTCAATCCCGAAAACTTATAGAAATGAAAATTCCAAAGTTTTTCTTCTTAAAATGGATGCCCATATATGCCATGCCGACCAATCCGAATGAGAGACAAATGAAGCTCAATTTATCCTCCCAAAATAAGATCTGGAGGGGGCTGACCGCCTTTCAAATGATGGACATTTGGACGACATTCCTCATCTCAATATCATATGCTCCATAACAGCCATAATCATAATCAGACATGGGCCCATTTTTCTACACCATTCCCAAGCTTCTTGGATAACCTCAATGTTTCCCAGGAATACCAGATGCCTTGTAATTTCTATGTTTATACTAATTTCATAAATTCATAAATATCAAATTGGGATAGGAAAGAAAAAAATATATAGAATTCTTTAATTGCCAGACAATTAACTATCCTCCCTCGCACCATTGCAGTAGACATAATGCTACATAGGCATACAAAGTAAAAACTCACAAAGGGAATGCAACAAAAATAAAATTTATTTATACCAAAATTGTGCCCACAATTACGAAACTGATTAAACTATCCCATTTTCATGTAAAACTTTTTCTTCCGACCTTGAGCATGTAATTAAAAGTCAAGTTACATATAAACACACATGTTGTTAGCGGTTTCGAAGAGAACGAACACATTCCGGTCGACATCTCCTCTTACATTGGCGGTTGACAAAGATTTGACAAGAGTGAAGGTGCTGCAAGCGACATGTCTTAACCTCGGTCAGTACTTGTGACACAAATGGCACCAACCCAGATTTCCTTGCATTCACGTCAAGAAATGCCATGAATATTAAATTCAAGGAGTCATCGTCGGATGAAATATTATAATCTAAGTTTTTTCTCCTTTGGCCCGGCCGTGGTCCCTGCCGCCCCCGGAGGAGGAGGTCCAGGGCAACCCCTCTTGGACGTTGACGGCTGGTTTTCCGCAATTGACCCTGACAACAGCATTTTAATATCGCTCAATTCTACCGTTTCCCCCTGTTGCACGTTGGGCAGTATCAGTAGGTGCAGTTGGTGTTGAGGCTTCTGTTGGGATTGGGTGACCAATTGGTAACCCACGCCGAACTAAGGCCAGATTATATTGCTCATAAGCATAACGACGTTAGCCTTCATTCATTGTTCTCCATTTTGGCCTATCTTCAGGTTTAACCGGAGGTTTAGTTTTACGAGGCATGACGTACATCATGTGGCTGAGGATAGACAACTCCAGTAAGTGATTCTACTCCATATTTGGCTGAAAGTTGTTGTGCGGATAAGTCAGAATGCCAATTTGAATTAGAAACTTACGAATAACCTTAGCGAATATCTGATGGCTTCGTTCCTGTGCTATACTCTCTGTCGGAACTTCCAAATATGGCCTCGTCTTATCAACTGGTTTAGCCCCTGTTGCTAGGTTGTTTCCAAGATTCACCCCCATTCTTGCCGAAGCCATACTTGCCGATCCCATTCTTGCCGATTCCAAAGTTGCCGATGCAAAAAGGACATGGTTGCCGATGCAAGTTAAACATGGAGAATGGTCCCCTCTTCACTCACTTTGATTTTTTATGGGAAAATCCCATAAGAAATTTCGAAAAAATTTCGGCACAAAATGCAATCTTTGGCATTTAGTAGGGAGGGAAATTCGCATATTCCGTCATAGACATATAGATTGGGAATGATAAGGTCAAGTGTGACAGTCGACAGTCCTATCTGCAATGCTTTGTCCTGTAATGTTAAATAATGTTATGTAAGGGAGGTAGGAGTAAAAACTGCGATTTTTTTCGCGTGACATGTGAACGTTCCCTTAGCCGCTAAGCTAACTGCTAAAGTCTATCCACTGAATATCTACTCTGGGATCTGGAGCTGATACCACAAGCCAAGAAACTGTAAAATATACGAATCGGCAACTTTGTCCCAAATGAGTAGATTATTTTTTCAAAGACATTGCAATAAATCGGCAACTTTCGATCGGCAACTATGGGTGGACACCGTTTCCAAGGCCTAAATAATTATGCCCATGAAAATGCTGCTCAAAAAAAGGAGCTTGCGGAGTGCTTGATGTAGTAGACACGACTGACAAAAGGAATGGAATGGGTCGATCCACTCAAGAATGGAAACCACTCAAGCATCAAGCCACTCAAGTGAAAAGACCATGAATAAACATGAATGTAGTTACACGTGTTTGATAAAGGATGTGACGTCAATCGGTAGCTATCATGGGAAAATACAACATGAATTTGGTACTTGTTCAATCTCAAAATCCTGTTGAGTTATTTCTCCTTTTATCTTCGGCCAAGGGCATACTAGAATTTTCTATTCCAGGCATGTATCTTCACTTTTTAGCATAATATATGTTCCTTTGCTCCTAGTTTGTCTCAGAATTGCTTATTTAAATTGATTAAGACGATTAAAAGTTCGGATGCGATCCTCCTTTATTATCTCTGAATTTTTGCGGACGGTGGATGGTCTGATGTAGCATTTTTTATGTAAATAGAGATAAAGCATATTATTTCTAAAAAAAAAATGAAAATAATTTATTTAATTGCATACATACCATATTGTTTTTACAAAATATTTTCCAGAAGGAAGAAGGAAAATTAATAAAGTAATTTAACTAGGCATGTATGTAACGTAATTATGTACTACAATAAGTTTTACTATGAAACCGAAAATGAATTCGAGAAGATCGATGTTCTAGACAGTATACATAATAATTTATTATGCATTTTGTTGCATCGAATAAGATATAATTATATTTGGCATGAAAATTGTTTTTTAAATGAAAACAATTCTTAGTCAGCAGTACATATTGCTTTTCCCTGAAATTAAAATATTAATAGCAATTTGCTTAAGCTAAGAAATCTGTTTCGAACATGAATTTAGATGGGCTGGGCAAACTTGTCCGTACGAAACAAGTTATGTAAAATATTTTTCTGGTAAAAAAGGAAACGTAACTCCACCAGAATATTATTTTATTTTTTAAAAGAAATCATTTGCAAAATTATATGGCAACATAAATAAAGCAATGTAGTCATAAAGTTATCAGCTCTCCTTTTTCACGAACTTTTTATTAATATTTTCCCGATCGATAAAAGAGTTGATAAATTATTTCCATTTTCGTAGGCACATTTTGGCTGGCACAAGGGAAAGCAGAATATTTGTGTTCACCAAAAATAACTTTAAATATATTTTATCCCTTCAACTTTGGGCAACGCCCTGTCAAAAAATGCGCATCGATTTTATCCTTTCTTATATAAAGCTGATATTATTTCCTTGGAATCCAGACATGAATACCTTCTATGTGCAACTTTTCGCTTCAGTTGAGCTTCATGGGTCAATCCCCACACATCCAATACATTTAATTTGTATCAAGATATATAATTAATTGCACAATCATTTGAATCTCAAACAATTTAAAAAAAATGTTACACACGACCGAATCCCTCCTCCTCTTCAACAAGTTATTCCACCGGATCAACACCAAATTCCCCATGACCCTGGAATGGAACCCGACAACAGAAACAGTTGAATCTCAAGGAGCAGATAGCCCCCGCTACCGGCTCTGGTACTTCAGCATATTCATTGTTATCGGAGTGATCGGTTTTGGGAGCTGCCTGGAAGTCATCGTCCATCCGCATGACGTGAGCCGACCACTTCACACATTCTGTTGTCTGTTTCTGGTCCTGTCCCTACTGGTTTGCGGTTCAGCCTTGATATTCATAAAGAATGTGGAGTCCATCCAATGCGTTATATCGATGGAAAAGCGATTTCTACTTTCATTGCGTAAGTAAAATTAATCCACCAATTGTAATTAAAGGTATCCATTTCACATAGCGGAATAGTTCATTCTTCACAGATTTTTTTTCCTTTTTAGGGGATGATGTAGGAAAACCAACAGCAAAATCGACGGAACAAAAAGATGATTCCTACTTGAAGAAGATAGTCCACTTGGACAAATTTGTCACATACGTGCTTGCCATTATCCCATTAGTTCTAGTTCCTGGTGGTATAATTATAAACCGGGATCCATTTTCATACGCATTCCCAAAGTTCCTCCCCTCCAGCAGCATATGCCCTGGGTGTTTCGAATCTTGCAGTTACAGCCTTTGCAACTTGGCAATATACCTGGTAATTTTATTTTTTCGGATCATTGTCACTTCGATTTGCGTTGTGGAGAGTTGCCGATTCCTGGCCTTGTACAAGACTATAATATTGTTTTGCTTCGAGCTCCACTTTAAATCCATCCACGGGTTACAGAGGATTCTTCCAGGAAGAAAATATGATGTGGAGTTCATAAAATGCTTTACATCAATTCAGTTAATTTTTCAGATTTTTAACCAATTTGGTAGCAGCCTGATTGCTCTTTACATGGGGCTGGGCTTCCTTATCATAGTCATGTGCAATATCATAACCGTCAGGGGATTCCACCTCTTCCCATTCTACATTTATTTGCTAATGCCGCTCTTCTCATGCCTCTTTGGATTGACCATGTTCTTCTCCTTATTGGCCGTGACGGAAACGGATAGTCGGAGTGCATCACTGCTAACCAAACGGCGTCAGTTGTTCTCATGGGGTAGTAAACGGCGCAATCCTCCTATAAAAAGTGATAGTGGCACAGGGTCGGCAAGTTCATCAGTCTCTTCGTTTGAAGGCCGAATAATCCGGAGGAAAATGAATATGGCGAGACCTTTGACCATCACATGCGGAACCTTCCATCCCCTTAAGAAAGGTTCCGAGGCAAGTTTCTTTTATTACGTGTTTTTGAGGACCGTGGATGGTCTGATGCTGGAAATTTTTGTGTAAAATCTCTATTGGTATGATGTAGAATTGGGACAATGAACATAGGATCAAATTCTGAACAAATATAATCAATAAAATCAATAAAAGTGGTTATATTTTTTCGGATAATGCATTCATGCTGAATATTTATTATCACTCACAATAAGATAAAAATGTCGCTGAAATAACTTTGGTAATAAGATAAAGACGCTATATTCGGTCCCAAATGACTTCACAGCAGAACCCAATCGCAGACACAAGGATGCAACCAGCCCATAGAACAAACACCTTTGCAAGTTTCCCACCCAGTTTAAGGGACTCCACCTCCAATTCCTCATCATCCTTCACATATGTGGGTGAGATCATCCTGGATCGGTCTTGAACCCTTTCGGAAAACATGCCTCCCGCGTGTTCCTCCCTCCACCTTGAATAAAATCCGGCCTCCACAAGTCGAGTAAAGACCTCTGCGAGCTTGTCACTGTCGGGTGGGTAGAATCCTGCATATACCCCACCAGGATTTGCCAACTCCTTCCCAACCCAACATCCCCGATGAGCCCCTGAGCTTCCCCTCGTCATGATATGTCTCTTCAATCGGTTAAGCATATTTGCAGCGGCTGGCCATGAGCTTGCGTAGAAGTATTTGCTAAAGCCAAGCATGTTCAGAAACCTTTGGTGGTTTGGCTCAACCTTCCCCATTGTTGCTAATCTTTTGATGGAGGAAATTTGGGGAGGAGCATTCCACCAATCCCTCCAAGTTGTTCTCAGATACAACAAGATGAAATCTTTGTTCGCAACCAGTCCATATCCATTTTCCTCAAGTTGGTCGAACCTGAAATACGACACATCTTCAAGGGGACTTATCAGGTAGCTTGTGACGGAAGCCAAATACAAGTTGACTAAAACGACGCAGGCAAATGCCCAAATGACCACCAAACCGCTTTTCCTGAACCGCCCCAGTCCAGTCTCGGAGGTTCCAGGGGTGAGGAGGAGGGACAGGAGGATGAACATCGGGAGGTGCTTCCTACCCAAATTCAGTTTTATTCGGGAATGTTCTAAAGTGGCAATGGAAATTATTGAGCCACCAAGACAAATCCGGGTGTGGATGTCGATTGAATCTACGAGACCGGAAATGTAGAATGGGTCATTTTGCTTTTTCTGCTTCTGATCGCAATATATGAAGTTGACTGGGTAGGAAAATCCCAGGACAAATCTAGGATGTGCATGTGGCTTAGCACCAAATCCCGATAGCTTAATGGGATGGAAATTGCTCACATTGCTGCTCCCGCTTTCCAATTTACTACACTCCTCTATTTCAGCTTGTCTTCTTAAAATGAAGGGCACAGTCAGGATTGGGATGATTCTCGACATCACCATGGGGACCTTCTCGTATTCGTTGCGGAGGTGGCCACAAGTATCGTTAGCTCCAAAAACTTGGTTGGGTGGAACTACTAATGATTTGTTTACCGCACGTGCTACCATATTATGCAAAATTATCATCGCTGGCAGAAAGTGTGGGCGGGTTCTAGTTTCATTCCAGTGGAAATCCCGGAGTCTGGGGTAATGTAACAGACTATTATCCACTATCACCTGGGAAACGTCAAGGTACTCTAAAATTATCTTGTTGGAAACCTCCATTTTTTTAAATGGAGGCCCACTCATACATTGTCACTGACCGAGTTCTCATTTTCTACTAAAGTCGACTTAGTAAGATTATGGATTCGTGAACGGCCCAAACGTCCATAAAGTTTGTTCTTTCATATAGGTCACTATTTGAGATTAGCCAAATGGAAATGGATTTTAGCGGAACATGTTTGCCAACCAGTATTATTGAAAGATGGACTGGATACAATTGACAATGTGTTTGTAGAATGACGCATTTAAGAATAAAAACATTCATGTTGAAACCTATTGTATTTTTTTTTGGGTTGGGACGAATAGAACCGACATTGCCTAGCCACCATAATTTTTTTAAATTCATTCATCGAATTAGATTAATTGATTCTGAATGACTTCACAGCAAAAACCAAGTATCGATATTATGATACAACCAACCCATATGATAAATACTTTTCCAATTTTTCCCTTGCAGACATGCAGAATAATGCAGAACAAATGCAGACATCTCGTGCCCCCTCCCTGCCAGTTTGTATTTATTTCAAAACAACTCAAATATAGATGGATTATCATTCCCATAATTTGACTTGTTACACGAGTACATAATGCGATTGCAATCGATTGATGGATCCTTGAAACAGCTCATACAGTTATTCCAAATTAAATTAGTTCCCAACTGGAATTTGATTTCGTTAATTTCTCGTGACTTTTTGGTCGACAAGTGGCCGTTAACAAAAATAAAATGAGCCTTTAAATCACAACTTCAAATTAATTTACTTACCTACGTAACTTAACTTGTACACTATTCCGTGATGCTGTTACACGGGACGAACTCTTTGGCAAAAATCAACCTCCATCTAATTGAGATATTGGCAGTAGCTCCATACGAGTGGCCTGAGGGCTCCCCAACACCGCAAGTAAGCGGTTCAACAAGGAGGAGATTTTGGTACAAGGTGATTCTGGGAATCCATGGACTATACATGGCTCTGATCCGGATCAACTATCTTGTTACCCTTGAAGCAATGTACATGTCGAAGAGAAAGTTTGCCCTTGTTTTTCTCACAGTCTACCTCGGCTCATTCCTGTAAGGTTCTGCTTTCTCGTTAATGATAACGGATATGTGGATGTGATGACGGCGTTCCATAAATTCGAGGAGACTAAAAATTACTGTAAACTAAAATAGGTTAATTAACGGTCACAAAGTAAATCTCTGTTACCATTTCAGTTGCGATATCCATGCAGGAATAAATCACCCACCAAAGTCCATGATCATCATACACGCCATCCATCTCATAGGAATTGCAACCCCTCCCATAGCTCTCGTCGCAATTGGGACAATATCCTACTCCATCCCTTGCATCCCTTGCATTGCCGCCGGAGCTGGAATATATTCTACTTCATCGGACAGGAACATGCCATGCCGAGTCTCTTGATATCCGATTCAGAATACTGATGATGATCCTCTTCTCAGTCTATTTGTGGGCCACCTTTACATCCGCAGCGGCGCTTTACGCCTATAATTATGGCTCTCTGGTAATGATTGCATTGGAGCACTACCTGGATCAAGCATGGAATATTTCAACTGTATTTCTTAATCTAGAGTATCCATCTTCCGGATCTACAGACAAATCAGTCTACTTGGCAATATCTTTAATGGGACGTTCCAAACCATGTTTGTCCCATCCGTCATGCTTGCGGGTTGGATGGTCATGGTGGTCAGCTTGTACACTTGTGTCAAGTTACATGGGTCCATTGCCATGCCGGGTTTCCTCATTATCCCCATCGCGTTGGTGGATGCGCTGCTGCTAATTTTTGTTTTAAAGTTTGCAGCCGGCGTGATGGTAAGATCGGAAAAGTGCTTGATGGAGATAAGGAATAATTCGCCATTGGGTGGGAAAAGGAAGTTGTATATGAGGAGGGTGAGATCCTTGAGGGTGGTTAAGGCCATGTTCGGAGCAACCAACTTTGTCGATAAACTCACCCCGTTCAATATATTTAATCAGGGGTTGAGCGATTGTGTGACGATGATGTTGTTGTCGTAAGATGTACATGCCAGAAAATAGATATACATTAAAGTAAAGAGTAAATTTAAATTGTAATGTGGAGGAACTTACGGCACAGGCCAACTCAAGTCAATTGAAATTTGCAAATGTACGGTTCACCCAAAATATTTACATATTTATGCACGTGAGCTTTCATAAGATATTTGGTTTTTTTAATACTTATTCATTGCACGACAAGACTTTAAATTAAATAAGCCATTTTACATAAACCCAATTATAAATTTATTGATCTTGATTGGGTCACAAATTGGAAAATTGAAATGGCGGACCAATAAATTGATTGCTTGGCACGTGGAGACAGAATGGCCAAGTCATTAAATGTTCCGAAATAATAATAAAAACTCCATAGCAAGAACTTGGCTTAGCCCAGATTATACTTGAATCTTCTACCTTAGTTTTGCTTTGTCAACTGGTCACCACACTTCCAAAAAAAAAACAGTCAATTAAGCACTCTTATTCTATCCAACAGCGTTGTTAACACCAGTACAATGTTCCATAGCTCTGGGGCCTTCTCACTCCACAATAAGCTCTTCGCCTTCATAAACTCCAGATGCCCCATGATACTGAAATGGAATCCTCAGGTGGAAACAGTTCAAGTGGGCTGGCCCTTAAATCCAACCTATTTCCTTTGGTATTTCAACGTGTTCATCGTGATCGGA
>JAQIXQ010000748.1:0-21813 GCA_034700485.1 Pseudosinella alba
ATGGACGGATATGCTCAGGTAGAAGGGAGTCCTCCACTAGTAGCTCCTGAAGCATTTCCATTGTCGGCAAGATTGTCTTGACGTGATGCCACTCCCCCAATAAATTCCCAACCAGGCGATTAGCTAAAGCGTCTGTATTCGTACAGTCCTTCAACTCATTTGCAGTTAGGGTCATCCTCGAACCCAAAATGTTCTGCAACCCATTCTTCATCTCCAGCATCATCAAGCTGTCCACGCCAAGGGACTGGAAATCAGTGAGATCATCGATGATCTCACCCTGACTCATTTTCAAAATAACTCGCAGGTTTAGCTTAATAAGATTTTTAAATGCGAATAGCTTTCCCTCCCGATCCTCCTCTTCGTCCACTTCCTTCCAGAAGTCGTCACTGTTGATGATAAAGTCTGCTTTCATATCCCCAAAAAGTCGCTTGTCTTCCACGTAGCTCTTCAAACTGGGAAATATTTTTACGGCAAGGCCAAAGGAATCAATGTTACATGCGCACAGGTGGGACTCCTGCGTTTTGAGCATTGTTTCCAAGGTGAGGAGCCCCTGTGATGTGCTAATAGGTCGGATTCCAGGGAAGTCAATCTCAGTTGCCACCCCAACCTCCCCCCAATTTCCCCAGTTAACGGAAGTAGCTGGCAGTCCATTGGAACGCCTATAAGCAGCCAGTGAATCCTCAAAGCAGTTACTCGCAGAGTGATTGGATTGACCAGGGGAACCAAAGGAGGCCGCTATAGATGAA
Source organism: Pseudosinella alba (assembly GCA_034700485.1). Taxonomy (NCBI): domain Eukaryota; kingdom Metazoa; phylum Arthropoda; class Collembola; order Entomobryomorpha; family Entomobryidae; genus Pseudosinella; species Pseudosinella alba. Next base: position 747 of record JAQIXQ010000748.1, read on the forward strand.
AATAGCACAAAATGTTCCAACTGGAGCTCCTTGGTCAAATCATGAAGGTTCCAAGATCCATTCACTTTGGGGTTGTATGTCTGGTCAAATTTAGTCCAATTCTGATTCTCCAAAATTGCATCAGCCAAAACGCCGGCGGCATGCATCACTCCACGAAGCTGTGGGAAGCCACTCGCCGGAGATTTCAAGTGGTCGAATAGTTCTTGACACTGACCATAGTTTCCAATGTCCACGGCAAATGCCTCCACATGTTTCCCAGCTTTGTTCCACGACTGGATCATGGCAGAAACTTCTGGCTTGGGTGAGCTGCGACTAGCAATGGCCACATGTTTGGCGCCGGAATTCAGTATCCATTTCACCACCTCGAAACCAATCCCACCCAGACCACCAGTAACCAGATAAGTACTCATCTCGTTGAATAGGTGGGTGGTGGCTGTAATTTTTGAATTTTCCACTTTGGTTTCTGGCATAACACAAACGATTTTGCCAATGTGCTTGGCCTTCTGCAGATATGTTAGGGCGCCTCGGATGTTTAAAGCATCAAACCGCTCATACGGGATTGGGTCAATTCGGGCCGAATCCAGATACACCTTTAACTGACCAATTAACATGAGCCACTCCGCTTTTTTCATTGACCTTAGGTCCGCAATTTTATAGAACACGTCAGGTCTCAGCGCCTTCACCTCCTCCGGTTTCCAGACGTTCAGCTTTGACATCTCAATGAATCTCCCATTCTGCGCCAAGGCAGAGAGCGACGACTCCTTGAAGCCCTCACCGGTAAGAGAATTCAAGATGATGTCAACACCCCTTCCATTAGTCACACTTAGAATTTGTTTGCCAAAGTCGGTCGTCCTGGAATGGAATACGTGCTTAATGCCAAGGCCTCGCAAGTAGTTTCGCTTCCTTTTGCTTCCAGCAGTTGCAATTACCTCCACCCCCAAAGTGTTGCAATCTGAATGGCAGAGAGTCCCACCCCACCTGAGGCAGTGTGGATTAGTATGGTTTCACCCCGCTCCATTTTTGTAATGTGGATGAGGCATAGGATGGAAGTAAAAAATACGGCAGGTAGAGTAACTCCCTCCTCAAAGGTCAAGGAGGCTGGTAGAGGAACCAGGTACTCTTCTTCTGTTTTAATATGACTTGGCAGAGATAAATCGGAGTTCATGTTCAATCCGATGACCCGCTCCCCAACCTGGACATTGTGGACTTTACTCCCCACTTTTGTGACCACCCCGGCAAAGTCCAGCCCAACTGAATTTATATCCTCAAACTGGGCAGTTGGCTTGAGAACTGCAAATACATCCCGAAAGTTTAGGGCCATGGCCTTGACTTTCACTTCAACTTCCTTCTCCCCAACCACATATTTGTCGAGGAAGCCAAACTCCAAGTCTGAGATTAGTCTCGTGTCCGGAAGTACTAGTTGGAAACGATCACATCCACTGGGGAGTGACAAGGGGTCGTTGTTCCTTTCGTTGACGCTGGTCATCTTTGGAAGCAACCGCTCCCCATCTCTGAAGGCAATGTTGGGGCTGTCCTTAGTCACGTTCCACAAATCGTAGAAAATATCCTCCGCATGGTTAATCATGGAGCTCTCCGGAGACAGGTCCATGTAGTTGAGATGGATTTCGGGAATCTCATTGGAAAAGGACTTCACCATCCCCAGCAGGGTTCCAGCATTTGGATTGCTAACCTCCCACCCATCTACTTTGGCAGTCCCTTGCGTGACCACGTAGAGTCTTGGAGGGGAGTTCATGTCCTTGGATATTTCCTGGACCAGACTTATTAGGGGAAGGGATACCTGACTTTGGTCTCGGTTGTTAAGATCATCAGAAAGGCCCCACAGGTACAAAATCCCCTCCAGCCTACCCCCACCCTCTTTTGCCCATTTGAACTCAGATTTGATCAATTCCCGCATCCCTTCCTCCGTGCAGATGTCAGGTCTCTTGACACTTCGGATTTTCCTCTTGGCCCCAGCAAATTTCTCCGTCAGCAATTCCATCAACCTTGAATATGGATCAGGGTAAAATATCAACCAGGAATTATGGTGCTCCTCCATCAGTGTGGAGGGGAAGACGTCAATGATATCATTGGACGACAACCTGGCAGTGATAATGCTGTGACAGCTATTGTACCACTCCGTCGTCACCACCTTGTCAAAGTTAACCCCTAGCAAGGCCTCCTCCCATTTTGCTGGGGTCAAAGTGGGATGGTATGGTCGAAACTGGAGATCCTGGAAGGCCCAGTATCCCTCCAGCATCCCGAATATTTGGGTTTCCCTTGGATCCTGTACAGTCGTCTCAATAATTTGGATTATTCCTCCAGGTTTCAGCAGGCCCGTGAGGTTCCCCAGTGTTTTCCTGACGTCCTTTGCCACATGGAGGGCTTCGCACGCTAGGATGATATCAAAATACTTTGGACATAGGCCCTGAGACAGGGGATCCTCTTCCATGTCCAACCTCTTAAAAACAATTTGTTTAAGGTATTTCTCCAGTCGGATTTCCGCTCCACTGAAGAAAGCTGCTGAGATGTCTGTGTAGTAGAATTCAAATGGTTTTCCCCACCCTTCCAACCGATCAAGAAACATTTCGGAAAATACACCCGTACCAGCTCCAACCTCCAGGATGCGCAGAACAGGTTGAGTGCTTCCATGTAAACTCATGTACGTATTGTAATGCTGGTCAATGACCTCTTCGAATAGCGTGGCCGAGCACTGTAGGATGGGCTGAACAAGCCAAGTCGACTCGGCATCATAGTATCGGCTTGCACTAGCTTTGGAAGAGTCCTCCGGGAAAAGGATTTGCAAGGGCTCGACATTTCCTCGCCACACCGGCGCCAAATTCATCCCCGTCTTCGTGACCATCTGGTAGTCCACCCTGGATCTCTCCTCTTGGCATATGTTCATTTGGAGTACAGTATCTATGTCATCCTGGGTAGGCGGGGGCTTCGAAAAAAAAAATTTGCTGCTGTCATCATTGTCAACCAAAATGATATCGGCTTCCACAAGTGACTGAAGGAAGAACCGAATGTATCTCTTGTAGTGCTCCTTTGGATTCGGCAATAGTTGGGTGAGCTCCTCTGAAGAAAATGATGAGCCTTCAAGGGGTCGCCACCCCAGCTCGTACATTGCATTCAGAAAATAGAATCTGGAGAGGTGGCAGAGGCTCATGTAGAAAGCCTTCTCGTGCTCCCCTGGATCATTCTGCCTTTCAAGAAGTTGCTTCTGCTCCTCACTGAACTCAAAAAATGGTTGATCACCCCCCACCCTGAAGTCGTATGAGTCCTGAAGCGCCCCTGGGGAACATTTCCAAACCTCTCGCCATAATTTGGTCAAAGTTGTTCCTTGCTTTTGAATCATCCCTTCCATCAGCTTCACTGTAGTCTCAATGAAGTCTACTCCCGACATTCGCGCCAGGTGAGTTCCTTGCTCATCCAGTAAAATGGATTGGACCTTTCCCTCATTGTTTGTCTCACAGTAGATGTAGCGAGTTGGGGACGTGGACCCCTCCAGCCATGTGAACTCCCCTATTTGAACTGGAACCTGGAGCTTGATCTTATCCAACATGTCCTTTCCAATCCACAACATGGAGGCTTGGATCATTGCATCAGCAACAATTGGGTGTATCAAGTACTTATGCTGATTGTCCTCCGGAAGCCGTACAGAGAGTAAAATCCCCGCCTCACTTTTCCAACCCATTTCCAAACTCTGGAATTTAGGACCAAATCGAAGGCCAACTTCTGGGAGTCGGTTGTAGAACGGGGTGAGATCAGTACATTCCCATGTAGTTTGAATATACTGGATGTCAATTGCCTGAGTGAACATTTCATTATTTGAAGAATTGGTCGGAACAGGATGGAACTTTGCAGTAGCTTGGGAGATCCACTCCCCAGTCCCACTAGCACCTAATGCCACGTATCGGTCGATTCCTACGTTGTAACGGATGTCGCCGTCTTGTTCCATGTCCAACTTGGATGTGGTTTGTAGCCGATAGATCCCATCGTCAAACAAGCCAAGAGGTGATACAATCCTCAATGACTGCAAAGCAACTGGTCTTCGAGGCTTCATAAGTTCCCCATTGAATGACCCCTGCACGGTTGCGTGACCACCGGCTAGGCACATCTCCATAAAGGCTGCTCCCGGGAACACGACCGTGTTCCCAATGACATGATCCTTAACAAATGGGGTGTTCCTCAATGTAATCCGATTCTCGAATATAGTGTGGTCGCACCCTGTGGGGGTTCCCTTCCCCAACAAGGGATGTATCTGGGGGAAGGATGCATCCAAACGTTTCCATGCCGGTTTTCGATGGAAAGGGTAGAAGGGCAAGGGTGTTCGGGTGCGTTTGTAGTAGCGATCGAACCCCATCCAGTCCATTTGACCCTTCCAATCTGACAAATATAATTTAGACAAACTGTCCAACATGGTGCTCCAAGCCTCGTTTTTCCTGCGTAGTGAAGCCAAACAGTTTATATTTTGACCGTCCAGGTTTCCCATGACTAGAGCGGATAACACTGGATGTGGTCCAATCTCGAGGAAGGTGGAACATCCTTCGACATGAATGGCTTTACATGCCTCAATAAATTTTACTGGTTCTCTGGTGTGGCGTACCCAATAATCTGCATTGATCGAGTCCAAGTCGATTATCTTCCCCTCCATTCCCGAAATATATTTTGGGGAGCTGTCACCAACTTCGACCTTTTTCAACGTGCTTGCAGTTTTTCGATAGGCCTCCGTCATTGGATCCATGTGACGGGAGTGGAAAGCGTGGGTTGCCGCGAGTACAATTGTCTTTACTGACTTACTCCCACAGTACTTGGAAAATTCTTCAATCATGGCGGAATCTCCAGCAACCACTGTCTGGTCTGGAGAGTTGATTGCTGCATAATCCATCCAGAAGCTGGGATTCACGTGTTTATATTTCTGAGTAGTTTGGTGGACCATGTCCTTGTTGGCTTGGATGACCAGCATTTTTCCACGGGGGAGGTTATCGATCAATCGGCTTCTTTCAGCGACGAGCATGAGTGCATCCTCAAAATCCATGATTCCTGCGGCTACTGCGGCAGCAAACTCCCCCAAGCTGTGACCCATCACGAAGTCCGGTTTGACCCCCCAGGACTCCCACAATTTGAATAGGCAGTACTCAATACAGAATATGCTGGTCTGACTGTAAATGGTTCTATTCAGCTCACTCGCGTCATTTGGCTGTCCCCAAAGGACTTCTGGTAAGTGGATCCCGTACCTCTTCACCAATAGCTGATCACAGGTGTTGAATGCGTCCCTAAAAATGGGGGAGCTTTTGTAAAGCTCAGCTCCCATGTTGGGGTATTGTGATCCTTGGCCTGTGAAGAGGAAACAGAGCTTACTTCCGCCTGACTGTACTTCAGCGGATTTGAATGACTTGGTTTTGATGACATTTGCTGCGTCCTTAAAGTCCTTAGCAATGATGGTGGCACGATGGTTGAAGGTGGCCCTTCCAATATTTGCAGAATATGCAATGTCCTCAAACTTCAAGTTTGACCCCTTATCCTCATTTGAGCTGAACATGTTCTCATATGTTCGCAGCAGCTCATCAAAAGACTCTTGGGACCTCGCAGATATTTTCATTACATGGAGAGGCCGCGGGGTGACCTCATTGCAAATTATTTGGGGGTGGGAAAGAGCTGGCGGCTCCTGAATGATTGCATGGCCGTCTATCACCGCAAAAAAGAGAAACATTTATATTATAACATTATATTGCCGGAAGTAGCTCCAAAATACAAATCTAATATTATGTGCACCAACCAGTTCCACTAATACCGAAGGAGCTCACTCCAGCTATCCTTGGCTTATTGTCGGTCCTGACCCATGGCATTGCCGCTGTCGGGATTTTGGCTGGGATCACCTCCAAATTTATGGCCGGGTTCAACTTCTTCAAATTCAAATGTGGAGGATCATCCCATTTCTCATGGAAAGAAGGACCTTGATGATCCCAGTAAGTCCTGAAACGGACTCCGTGTGACCCACGTTGGTTTTAACTGAGCCAATCACAAGAGGTTCCAACCGTCCGCTCTTGGAATATGCCTTGGTAATGGCAGCAATCTCCAGGGGATCCCCTACGGGTGTTCCGGTTCCGTGTGCCTCGACGTAGCTGATGTCTAGTGGATTCACATGTGCGTCCTTCAGGGCAAGTTCCATGGCCATGCTTTCACAGTGAACGGTGGGGGTCCCAAAGCTGGTGCTGGTTCCCTCCTGAGTTACTGCAGAGCCTCTAATCAACCCCCAAATGTTATCCCCGTCCCGTGTAGCATCGGAAAGTCTTTTCATCAGTAGGACTGCACACCCTTCAGCCCTTCCAAATCCATCAGCATCCTCATCAAATGTCTTGCAACGTCCATCCGGGGAAAAGACAAAGTTCATGGTGTCGTTGTCGAAAGGGTTAAGAAATAGGTTGACGCCACAGGCTAGGGCCAAATTAGAATCCCGATTTCTTAGACTTTTACAAGCCATGTCCACAGCAACCATGGCAGATGAACAGCCGGACTCTGTTGCAATGCTGGGTCCTACTGTCTGAAAGAAATGGGATAGTCTGGCTGCTCCGGACCCAATGGAGGTCCCCATGAAGACTCTGAAGAAATCTTTATCCACCGACTGATTCACAATGTTCATATAGTCTTGCAGCCAACTCCCGACAAATATCCCTGTCTTGGTCCCGCGAAGGGTGTGCGGATTCACCATGGCATCCTCCAGAGCCTCCCAAGCTACTTCGTGGAGGAGTCGATGCTGAGGATCCATGTACTCCGCCTCCTTCCCACTGATCCCAAAAAACTTGGCGTCAAACTCGTCCACCGGGTCGGTAAGGAATCCGGCCTCCACTTTTCTGGACTTGCAAGCTGCAGGGATGCACTCTGGTAACCAACGTGATTCTGGAAGGGGGATGATGGCCTCCCTCCCATTTATTAGTAGTTCCCAAAAGTCACTTGCGCTATTTGCCCCTGGTAGCCGGAAGCTCATCCCAACAATTGCGATTGGCTCCGTCTTGAAATCTCCCAATTGAAGGGATAAATCCGAATATACCTATTTTACAAAAGGGAAAACAAGCAAAGCAGGCAGTTTACCGTTTAACTGATATCCGGTTAATTAATTATCAATTATGTTGTTGTGCTATAAAAACTGCAAATTTACGCTAGATTTAGATGTCGCATATTCCATGTCAATGTTCCGGAACTGTTCAACCACGTACTAAAATTGAATCAATAGGGAGGGTAAATTTATGCCATGTAGTTGTTATAACTAATCGTAAGTGACAGATCTCCAATTTTTAACTTGTTCTCTGCTACCTGTTCAATAGTTCCCAATTCCTGCAGGTTCACGAAATCCTGACTTGCAACCAAATCCAATGGATGCGCATTCCCAAAGTTGGCAATGGTCACGGTTGCACCCAAACTATAATCCAAATTAGACAAATGCCACAATTTGTTATATTTTCTTGCATAATTTGTCTAAGTCAGGATTGATTGGGACATGTTCTAATTAAATATTTAATACCCTTTTGGACTACCACCCCTCAAATGGAGGGTGACATTGTACTCCTCATCCAGTTTCTCCCAGTTTGGGATATTATTCTTAATCCACATGCTGAAGCAGGTCCCAAAAGAGCCTGCCTCATTCTTCCCAGTTGTCTTCCATGGAGGCAAAATCTTCTCCAAAGCCTGTTTGTATTCCATGCCCGGGGTGAACACGTAAACAGAGGAATCCAGCTCTGTTCCATTTCCACCCATGGCAAAGTTGTCATACTTGTCGAAGATGTCGTCACAATTTTTCAAAACCTAATTATAAAAATTAATAACATTTATTAGCTCAATTTGCGTCAATGTCAAACAGAGTTGTTGGGGCTAAGTGAGACCTCAAGTTAAATAGTTCCCGTCCATACCATCGTGTTTGGAGAGAGGTAGACGCACTTGTTGAAAATCACAAGAGAGAATCCCTCCACCTTTGCACGATCCTCCAGACTCAGCCCATTTGGGGGGGTCGACTCCAGTATATGCACCAGGTCAAACGTGTTGGCTAGCTTGTCCCTAATATTAGATTAGTCCTAGAGTCAACATCTTTTGCAATTAATTTAATTACCATCCCCATTAAACCCTTCACCCTTCCCTTTACCTCGCGACTTTGGACACATCAAAGCTTGTCAAAACAGCCAGTTTCTTGCAGCTCACAACCTTGCGAATGGAGCGGGCGAGCAGGAGCGCCTTATCCACCTCCTTCTCCTCCATGGCAGACGTGACCCACGCCTCCATCCCGGAAATAGCTGCAAACGACAAGATAAAAATTGATGGATTTAAATAGAATTTAAATTATAATTATCATTGAGTGATAACTGATTCCTTTCATACTCATGTTCAATTGCCGATCCCTACAAAGTCCTCTACCTGTTCTAATTAAAAATCAATTTGAATTTATTTAATTGGGTTACTCTGGGTAATGAGAAATGACAAGATGGTCGAAATCCAGAAATTAACAATGAAATGAGACAGTTTGATCACACTATTATGAACTGAACTGAGCCAACTGCCGGAGAAGTCAAAGCTACTTATATAACTTATATAAGTAGCTTATATAACTACTACTTATATAACTGCTACTTATATAACTTTGCAAGATCAACGCCATCCTTTATCCTTCCAAGGTTTGACCCTTCAAAGGCAATTGATTGTCCGTCAGTCACAATGCGGCAAACACCGGGTTTTCCCTTCTTTCAAACTGGAGAAGATGAGAGAACGATACAAAGCAGTAATTAAACTTTGTTCATTTTATGCCATTTCAATTTTCTTCAACTGATATACACATATTATTGCATTGTTTTTACTTTGTCCAGTTGTGACCAGTGAGTATGGATTTAATGGCCTAGACCATGTCACCGGATTAAATCTAATTAGATTTTGATGTGGGTAAGTGGAATGCATTATCTACTACCCACCCAACTAAATTCCCACTTGAGCCACATGCTGGAGATAATTAAAAATTCGCATGTTGGGCAAATAATCAGTTTCATTCATCATTATTGCCAATTAAGGAGCAGTAATAGTTACGCTTAGCTAGCCAATTGTTTTAATTAAGGACAAAACCAGGATCATTATCATGATTAGTGCAACGCAATATGAAACAAAATTATAAAACTAGAAGTTATACTATGGCAATAAAATTCTTTGGGCTAGCAAATGTCTTCCTTAAAAATTATAAACTTGACTTTTGCAAAGACATTAATTTTTTCGACCCGGTCGGTCGTCAGCAATAAATTCCCGAGTAAGTGTCACTCATCTTAATGTGTGAGTAGCTAATGGGATTTTGCATGCTACCAAAATCCCTGAAGGAGAACCGCCTCCACACTCATCCCGAACAGCAACAGCACCAACATATTTTTTCTTCTCACTCTCATCCACCAACAAATAAAGTCTGGATATAATGTAACTAGCTTGCTTGCACTTTATCCAGATTCAAAAGATATTAATTATTAATATGTTACATATTATCTTGCTAAGGTCTCGGTCTGCCAATTTTATTAGAACAATCCTGCCACGGTCACAGCCACTCCAGCCACGACTTTGTGTCTTGGCCAAACACCCTCTCATCACTATATCATGTGTTACGTAAGTTGATAAAGTGGTATATAAAAACTGGCTTGATTATATGATATGATGAGGCTTATACATCTCATTATCATATCGTATCTTCTTCATTCATGTAAGATTGCTTGCATAACTTGTTTTTCCAGCAGCGGAAGAGTCTTGTCGTTTTCCTCACCCTATCCCTATAGATAAGCTGAGATAGTATTATCTTGCTGAGGACTCGGGATTTCCCCTAAATTTCATCCCCAGACGGTGAATAAATCGGACAATGTTACAAAATCTTATGAGATGTTTTCAGCAGAATGATATGTAGTAAAATATCTTTTGTTCAGTTGTGACTGCTTCAGCCAACAGCCCAGCCCTGCAATGATATATACTTGTTTGTTGAAATAATTAAATATCTTTGTATATTGACAATATATAATACATTTTAGCAGTTTCAATAATTGACATAACAAGTTTTGACATTTTGATATTTTTTCAAGCTGAAGTGAAAATCAGTCTGTTATTACGAGAACAATCGTACATATGAAAAAGAAAACTTCCACAAAATATCTAATGTGGATGAAAAGTCTGCTCGTGTTATAACTTGTGCATTGTTTGCAGTTATGACACGGTCTGTTTGTTTTTGGAAATAAATGGAATAAAGGGGTTCATAATCAGTAAAACAAACTCGATGATGATGATGATGATTCAGTTCGCTTCATGTTCATACCTCACCGACAGCACACTAAGTCAATGTCAATATCATGTCCGTTTAAAATAGCTTCAGGATGTATGTGACCTATGGTTAATCCCGTTAAGCAATGTGCTAATTGAAATAGTTTAGCAGATAGTATAAAATATATGCTGAGCGGTGAGTTTTTGCTCATAATTTTTATGGACGAATGCAGTCACGGATGAGCTTTAGAAATAACTGCTCGGGATCTTTTCTGTAATTAAATCTGCAACAGTGGTTCAGTTAAGACTAATATGGGTTGTAGAAACCATTTAATGAAATGTAAACTCGTCAGTGCAAAATCAGTCGAACAGACACTTTACTGACCTTAGCCTGCTTAAAATGCTTCAACTCATTATCCAAATGCATTTATGCGCATGCATTATGTAATGTCAGTCGTAAATTGCGCAAATTTGGCAATGATCAATGCGGTTTTTGCTGCTCATTGCTCATAATCCCAGTTTCAAGTTTCCCATTCACGGAAAGTTGCAAACAGTTAGCCAGTTAGTTTGTTAATCCCCCTAAGATTATTTGCATATTGGGCTGAAGCTGCTAAGCCTTGTTGAGGTTCGGGAAGCGCTAAAAAAAGGTACCAAAATGAAAAGGACGGAAATCCTAACTAGCAATGACCTCGCTTTTAGTCTGCCGATCTATTTAAATGAATTGATTTAGCTTACCCAATGTCAGTTGCACAACTATGGATAGAATTGGCAGAGCTGGAAATCCTAAACATCATCGTAACTCAATCGGTGAGTCTGAGATGACCGATTGAGTTACGATGATGTTGCTATCCGTAACCCGTTAGGTACAACTGTAATGATTGGGTTCAGTCATGTTTAATTCATGGGAAGACGAAACAAAATTTTAAGGAAAAGCAACGTTCTGCCAACCAACATTGTACAATTCACAAAAATGATATGATGGCGAATGGACATGCAGAAGTTGCATATTCATAGACTTATGCTAGAAAACATTTACATCATCATCGGAGATGATACTGGTAAATCTCAAGTTTTGATTTACTCCACTCCATACGTGGCAGCCTTCTTGAAGTTTAAAAGAGGACTTTTAAAATATTTTCAGCATTCCAACTGGAATGCTTCGGAACCGTTCGGAAACAATCAAGCTCGCAGGATCATTGCTTGTTGATCTCTTATCCACTCCAACGTATTTAATGCAAGGGTGTATCATTATTTAAATAACGCTCAATAAAAATAGTGATACCTAATTAAATCTTCATGCTATATAATAAAATAAGAACTTACAATTTTCAACCAAATGAAGAACTCTTTAGTATTGTTCATGTATTCAATCCAACACATTTTTTTATTGGAGTTACGAATGCGCACATTCCCAAAATGGCATTATTTCGTCAACATCAATAGGCATTAGTAATATTACCCATAACCCAATTAAGGCGATTGATGCTAGGATACTGCTATTATTTCATCTTAATAGTAGGAAAAAACCAGGATCATTATCATGACTGAAATGAGCACAATATGAATCAAAGTTATAAGAACAATGACAGGACGGTGGAGCAGATAAGTTGGCTTGGAGAGACCAGCCTCCTCCGTCATGTAATAAAATTTGGCTACTCAATAAAATTCCGCGCTCTCTTGCGTCATGCCTGAATTTCAATTATAAAAAATCGCAGCAGTGATAATGTAATTTATTGCTCGTTACAAGCTCATTTTAACAAGCAACAAACGACCATGGTGAATATATCAATGTAAAAGGCAACTTTAAAAGAAATAACAAATTAAAATTATGCTAAGAAAAAATAAAAATATCTAGGGAAAATTTAATACTTTTCGGAAAAAAATATCAAATACTTTTAACAATATCGAAAGCTACTGGACGGACTCCAGCTCTTTATGAGCAAATTAAGCCAATTTTGTTTTGAAAATTAAAAATGAACCAAGTTTAATTATTCCCCCTCAGAAACAATAATGTCATCAAAGGCAAGTACATATTTTTATTCGAAAATTCAACCAAATATTTTTTTCTATACCAATCGAAATTCCACTGTGATGATGCGCTCCTTATCATTATCATATCAACATTCAGGTAAGTTGGCTGAATAAGTTGTTTCCATTGTTCACTGGAGAAATTACTTCAGTTTGGTTACCTCATCGTTACGCACGAGCTCCTGCTTGTTTAATAGATTAATTCACGATGATTGTGATTGTGATAAGGGCGGCTTTTAAAAGAATGAATGATCTCGTAACCGAGAACCGCAAGTAAGTATATAGAAGCAACCGATGGAGGAGGGTGTTGGTGATGAGATGCACTCTGGTTATAGTTTAGTTCATTCTGAATTTTATTTTCATTCCACTAGAAATATCAGGAATTCACTCAGGGTTTCCCCCTTATCTCCAAACAGGGAATGAATTGGTTCATGATACAAACTGAAATCAACTTTTGTCTTAATCCACATATGAAATTATCTGCATATGTTATGTAATTTCCTTTTATTCATTCGTGAATGCCTCAGAGTACCTCAACAGCACTGCAACTGCAATTATATATGTGAATAATTCTGCTTTTATGCTCACTCTCAAATAAGTTACCTACTTACCTATTAATATTTGAATGCTTTATTGGTGATGCAACAACGTCGTACATTCTACAAAGTTGATGAAATTAGACAATTGTCCAATGTGGATATTAACGAAATCTAGCCATTGTCTTGGGGTGAATTCAATTTAGGCAATTATCCTTACAATCATATCTAAATTACCTGTATAAATTTTTCGTCAGCTCCCATTTTCTAGCATCGAAGTATTATTTTGCTTCTGTGAAATAGACCCAAGTCAAACTACTTTCACTTCACCAACATATATAGTGTTATTTTAATGCGTTTTCAGAAATAGCACAGTTACTCGTTTCTAAATATTAATCCTTTAATGCAGGAAGTGTGTGGATGACTCGTAGTTAAGAATAAGCTGCATCATATATTTAAATTGCTCCAGCAACCATTTGAAATGCATAGTGCATGGTTACAGTCATTGAATATAATTAAAATTGCGCCAATAATTAAGTTCAAAATCCATGAATGATTATAAGCGTGGGTTGATTCTCTATATTTCTCTGCAGATAAAAATAAATTGACTTTGCAGGGGAAGGTGATATCTCGGGGTAGAATTATTAAACAAATAATTATTGAAAAAGGTCAAAGTCTTCAATGAGAATAAAAAGTAGTATTTTGAGTTGAGTGTGAAGATTTTCTTTAGGTCCAGAAATGTGGGACGTCTGTCCTGTTCCACTTTCCAGCAACGACGCATAATTCTGTACCTGTAGAATATAGTCAAGTTAAATTAATTTCACTTGTCATTTTTGCAAAAAAATATTATGTTGCCATTTTAAACTTACGTATCATCAGCATCATATTTAGGCTTATCCGGTCTCAACCCATTCTCAAATCTGGATAAAAGATCCACCGTCCACGTTAGTCCCGGATAAGGCCTATCCCCAAATGAGTATATCTCCCACAGAGTGATCCCATACGCCCACACATCCGTCTTCTCATTAAACTCCATCCGACGGAGGGACTCTGGAGCCATCCACGGCCATGGCTCCTGTTGGGATTTTACGTAACTGACGTAATCATAGAGACGACGGGAGAGACCAAAATCGGATATTTTTGCGCATAGATCATTGGTCAGGAGGACGTTCCTCGTGGCCAAGTCGGCATGGACAACCTTCAGGAATTAGAGAAATCAAATAAAATCAAGATGAACACTTTCTCATATGAATTTCCGTCAAGAAGTTAACAACCTTCCTGGATGTCTAGTATTCCGTACTACAGACAATTTGGTATGACCACCTGTGAAGTTGTTCAGGGCTCGGGCGGTCTTCTTAATCATTCTGTTCCTCAAAAATGTCACCGGCGGTTTCTGTGAATTGTTCTTGTCCGGGAAACATGTGGGCATACGTGCTGATGGAAATGCTCCTGAGATATTTCTCCAGTGAGCCCTTTTCGCACAATTCAGTGAAGACATACACGACTCTCTTCCTCAACTCAGAAGTATACGCTTAAATCAGGTTGACAACGTTCGCATGTCTCCCCAACCGGGAGTGCAGCTTGACCTCTGCTAACATCCCTTTAAATGCCGTTGGCTCGGCGCCTGGCCCTGGCCTCGACATTTTCACAGCAACCTCCATTTCTTCCTCGTCCTCCAGATGGACCTTTCCCAGGCAAACGATGCCAAATGTTCCCTTGGCTAAGATGGAACCCTCGAGGATTGTGAATGACTTCTTATTATTATTTTTACCATCATCGCCTTCATAACTGATGAATCATCAGGATCAGCATTAGGAATGTTGAGGAGTTTAAATTTATTAATCTATTTTTTTTTAAAATTATTTGGCGATAAAAATTAAGTGGTGTAATATTTGGGATATGAATGACAAGGGAAGGACGTAATTACCACCATCACACCAATTCATTTCAATTATAACAACAATTAAACAAAATGTGGTTATGTCAATTGTTTTCTTTGTATTTAATAAGTTAGCGGTAGCCCACGGGGGCATTAAAAGCAATTTTGACCCTCTTCTGTTTACGTCTGATACTCTTCCCAGAATTCTTGAATTTTACGGTTGTGTTCACTGTTCACACAAACACAGTCATACCTATGTTGTGTGTCATCAATTAAGCTGAAATGGGTCATGTAATTTTTGTGGTGGTTAATTGGGAGTGAAGTTGTCATCAGATCTCATGTTACCCCCGGGCCTAAATAATAAATCAAAGCCATGTTATTTCCCTGACAATCTAAAATGTTTCTGTGACATTCTACAGCAAGTAAAAAAATAATCATCCTGACCGTATTCTCTAGCTTGTTCTGTCATAGTTGAAGTAGTATATACCCGTCGCTTTAAATATGAAAGAGGACAAAAAATGTAAATGACCGATTATCCAATCTGACATATATTTAATTGAAGTGGTGTATTATTCTTTGAATTAGGCTCATTTATTTGGTTGTAACTAAAAGGTGACTTGCACCATTTTCATATCTGTTTAATTTTTAAAAAATAGCCAGACAAATCAAAAAATACTCGATAACCAAAATGTTACTCTTGCTTAATTGAACTTCTACTTAAAATTAACGCAAGCTTTATTTTAGATACATCCAATTGTTAATTGTTCTCAATCTTATTCTTAATAAAAACTCACATTTAACAAAATTCATTTTAATTTATTGTCATTCACATTTATAAGGCCAAGTTCAATTTTATTTTTGTCTTAATTACCCCTGTCTAATTTGAGGTTTGATACTCATCAAATTCCACCAAACTGATTTGCTTCCGATATCCATAAAAGTCGTCAACAAGAATGATCGACTCCAACTTTGGGAGCAGTTCCCCAAACTGGAGGGGATGTCCATTTCTAAAATAGTCCTGCAGCCAATTCTTCTCCCTTACGCGATCCCAGTAGCAGGTAAATAGCCCGAAATAGATTTGAAGGCATTCCACTTGGGGAAAGCTTAGCAAGAAACTGGGGTTCACGGCGTTGTCATGAATGGCCAGGGATTTTACTGAAGGCACTGCTGGACCAAGATGCTTCCCACCTGTTGAAGATGCGACTTTTCCTTCCAAAATGTGTATGAGCTTACTTGGAAGGTTGAAGTGTACCAAGTTTGGAAACGGCCTCAGCCAATTCAGTATATCGCTCTTCATTAGCAATATTTTGCGGGGCCCAATATGGATGGGCTGGGGGTCACCTATGTGAGGTTGAGTCATGTTCATGTAGGTTCGTGTGTCATCAAATTGAATTTGGAGGCGGAATAGCTTGGGAGCCTGAAGGGCCAACAGGATGTCCTCCAGCTTATCTTTCCAGTCCTCCTCCCCCATCGGGATTTTACTTATTTCCAGCTCAGTCAGATTGGGAAACACGCTGGAATACTCTTCCTTCCAAACCCAGCCCCATGACCAGGTTGTCAATTCCAGTTGAAGTCGTCGAATTTGGGTACCGTACCGTCCAATGATGGCGTGGGCCAAGTGGGGAAGTCCCTGATAGGAAAAGTGGAAGGTTTCCAGGTGGGGAAGGTATGGAAATTTTTCCCTTTCCAAGCCCAAGCTATTAGTCCAATTGTTGTAGGCGAAGGTGCTGGTATCCCAAAACCCCTTCAGGCGACCAGCCAGTTGGAGGCCTCGAAGGTTCGGGAGAAGGGTTAGGCTTGTCAAGACTGACTGGCAGAAGTGGCGCGGAGCTTGGCGGTCATTTGCCTGGAATTTAATGAACCAAATGTGCTCTCCCCATTTCCTCAGGAAGGGGCTGACCTCCGCCCAATATTTCTGACATGAGAGATCTCCGCTGTCCAGAATTGGGCTGAGTTCGATGGACCTCCCCAGGAATGGGCTTCGTTCCAGGGGATGGTTACTCCTCTTTCCAAAGTTTCGATTTGAGAATGATTGGACGTCTTGAAAGATATGATTGTAGGTATGTAGATATGAAGGTAGTGCCTGAGGAATTCAAATTTCTGACTATAGTAGCATCTGGAATACTCAACGGAAGCTGAACTCTGATCTTGAACGGATGTGTCAGGGTCGGGATGATAAGCACGGAGGGAGGGATGGTCCAAGAGGAAGTTGTTGACGCCCACGGACCACTCCTTGGAGACGGACCAGCAGCGGAGGAGATGATCCTTCACCCCCATCCTTTCCCCAATATGGGGGATGATCTGTGGATAATTTGAAATATTTTGAGTTCATTCTAACCCGTAATATTTTAATTATAAATACTTATAATTAAATTTTCGTGGTTATCTAATTTTTTTGTTACCTTCTCAAATAAGCCAAATCGCTTTGCTTTCCTCAAAACATGCTCCAACCCAGGGAAAACTTTGGACAAGTTGAGCAAGTCCTCATAATCATCCACATAATCCAGCATCAAATCTAAATATTTAAAAGAATTTAATAAAATAATTTGCTTCTATTAGTCCTATTAATTTTTTTTCAGTATTACTGTCTGAATTGTTCTGTATTTAGCACTCACGATCAGCCAGAAAATTAAAGCTAATACTGTAAAAGGCAAATAGTAAAATCTTAAGTTTTTTTTACCTCCTCTGGAAATATGCCGAATGCTCCAGTCATTCTGAATTCTGATTCGCAATCTATTTTACTCTCTAATTAGTCAAACAAAAATTATTAATGTAATTCCCAATAATGAAGCAAACAGAACAGACAACAAACCGAAGGGACTAACAGCACCAACACCAATCTACATAGGTAATATAATATGTATGTGTAAGAAAAAGAAATACTGATTCAGACAATAGTGTCCTTATAAAAGGTAACTTTATATGCTATGCATGCCGTGACGAGTTACCCATTTACCTATATCTACCTGAGCCTCGGGTCCTGAGGGTAAATATTTCCAGTCCTGCGCAGGCAAATAGTTTAGTAGGCACCCATATATGCCAATACTGAGCGATGAGTATTATATTTCCATGTTGCATTATCCACATCATAGAAAAAGGGCATCAAGCTAATTTTGTTATCTGTTCTGTTATGTTGTTAAATGAATGGTGTTGTGTAGTGACCTATGTTCACCATCGAAGGAGGACTAAACGAGTGAACATGATCATTGATCATGTTGTGCTGTCGTAGTTGTAGAGCTTCAGCGTATATGTCCGTCTGAGCCAAGTTCTATTCTGTAGCAAATTTTTCTCTACAATGATAACAAGCCAGCGTATCATAGATGTGAAATGACTTTAATTAATGTTAAAACTGTTTATGTTATTATTTCGTGACTGACAAGAAGCACACTTATCGGCTTATCATTTGACATTAGATGGTAAATATTTTCATGAACTCTGATCTGGACCATGCATTAATATTTTTCAGTAGTATTTGAGACTTTGTTCAGCGGAGTGGAGCAGGCAGAAATGAATGAGGAATTGCCCACCTTTCGTATGCAAGCAACTTTACTATGCCATTTATTTTGCATTTTTATTTTGCATTTCGGTATGGCACAATTGGCATCTAACTATTTACTACTACCGACCCATACTGGAAATTATTTATTTAGTGTATAAAAATACAAAGTCTCTGTTAAACGTTAACTTTGTCGTAAATATCACTATTTTATAAAGGTAACTTAAAATGAAATTGCATCCATCCCATTCCAAGCCCAGTTTATTTTTTTAGACTGAAATCGTATTTTATCTGTATCAATCATCCGATTTCTTCACCCACCACTTGTGAATGATGATGATTAAGGAAGCAAAAGAGTTGCTTTTTTTATCAAAATTTTGTTGCGATTTTCAGAAAAAATAGTTGCTTTTGTTGCTTTTTTTCAAATTCCGGGTATATTTTGCATAGAAAATGATTAAAAGTTTCAAAATTTAAAAAAAAAATCCAGAGTCTCCCTAGATGTATTATATTTTGCCAAAAAAGTACTCGATTCTGTCCAAAAAAAAATCGATTTTACCAAGAATGGCCGGATTTTGCACCAAAATAATAGATTTTTGCCAAAAAATTGCAAATTTACCCAGAATTTTGGGTTTTTGCATGCATAATTTGCCAAATTCGAAAAAGTTGCTTTTGTTGCTTCTTCAAATTTTTTGTTGCTTTTGTTGCTTTTTTTGCTTTTTCAAAAAATAAATTTCACATATTTGAAATCGTCGTTTTTTGCTCACTAAACTGAACTTGAAACCAGGTATCTATCATGAAAGACTGATTTTGATGCTTTTGTTGCTCGTTTGCTTCCTTAATGATGATGATGGGTCAACAACCTCCACAACTCCAGCACCATCCCCATCTCCATTCCATCCATACACCTGCTCCAACACCGTGAACAAGTACACATTTTTACAATGTTGAAGAAGCGGGGAATCCCTCTCCTTTAACCGGAACGGATGATCTCCTAATCTTAGTATTCCTCCCAATAAAAAATATAATTCGCACATGTTCAGTAGCAAAGTAAGGAGCTTACATAGCAAAATACATGAATGAATAGATTACCTATTCTGTTCCTATGCTACGCCTGACAAATTACAGTAACATAGACTAGAGGAAAGATTTGGATTGAAATTAGACATTCCTTTACAAAAAAAGTAAAGCAAGGTGGAAAGGAACCGCGGTCCAGTGCATTTATGAAGAAGAAACCACTTTTCTGCACAAGCAACCTTTTATGGCGAGTGAACATAAATTGCATGCTCATGAACTTAGACTAGGGAGAGGCTAACGATGATAAATGATAACATTTTTTACATCAGCATCGGAGATAACACTGGCTAATCTCACTGTCAGTTCAATTCTGGCTTACTTCATGCCATGCTTGGGTGCCTACCTTCATTGCTGTGAATGGAAATTCTAGAGGATTTTAAGACTTTTGACTGGTACGGCAGTTGTTCTGAAACTATGAAGGTGAGAGGATCATTGGTGGCTGGTCTAGTCTAACTTCAAGAACAAAATTGTTTTTTAAAATATTGGATAGTGATAATTTTGTGAGCAGTCAAAATCACCTAATTGTTGAACTTGACACAAATTACTCATTAAATTCCAGAACAAATACAGGCATTCGTTTCCAAAAACGCAAAAAATAACTTTAAAAAAAAACTGAATACGATGAAGGGAAAGGGAGTTTTGCGGAGGATCTCCTTCGTTGTGAAAGTCCTATTACGTAAGCGAACGTTAGCTTATTTTTGTCATCCCATTTTATAAATTTTTAATGAACTGGATTGCCGGTCTTCAATCGAACAAAATATGCAGACGCAGACAATCAACTTTTTAATGATTGATTTTGTTTCTGTTTGTAGCTTGCTAGTGGGCCCGTCCAGCTAATTAAAATATGATAAGAAGAGATAAACTCCCAAAGTAAGACGATGATCGCGGGTCGGGTTCCCTTTCACCTTTATTCCAAAGCATTAGGTAAATAATAACAAAATTTAAAAAAATATGATAGCATATTTAATTGCTTAATTGAATAGCTCCTTGACCGTTGAATGTTAAATCATGTGATGATTATGATGAGTAGGGCCAAAACTTGAATGCTCTTTTTTTAGATTTTTTTATTGCTGCTTTCGAAATAAAAAAATGCTTTCAATGCTCTTTTTCAAGCCTATCCTGCACACGTTGACGTTGCCTATCCTGCCAATGCCCAATGCTTTTGGCCCAACCCTGTAAGGTCTTTTGAAAAGTGATTTATTTTACATATCGCACATTACATTACCAAATGATACAAAACACACCAAACGTATTACAATGAATGGGATTATTTTAGTGCAGTTTATTATTTCTCAAAACAGTTTAAAAGTTCATCTCTTGTGCTGGGCGCTTTCGTTAATACAGACTTCAGTAGAGATATCTAACTGTCTGCTTTTTACATTTAGGAATGTATTTTAGGAGACTCGGTGTAATATGGGCGCCAACACGTTGAATACATCAGTGGTACACTAGCACTTTCAAAGTTGACG
This sequence comes from Pseudosinella alba, assembly GCA_034700485.1. Lineage (NCBI taxonomy): Eukaryota > Metazoa > Arthropoda > Collembola > Entomobryomorpha > Entomobryidae > Pseudosinella > Pseudosinella alba. The sequence continues at coordinate 21,492 of JAQIXQ010000748.1, forward strand.
TCTGTTTTAAAACAGATAACTTGTTGATTGGAAATTGATATAGCTTTAGGGGCATCCATTACCGAATTTGCCACTGCAACTCTGTCCCATTTCTTTAACAAAATGAATGATAATACGTACTAAAAATGAATTCTTATATGTAGAATTTGTTCAACTATTGAAAATATGCCATATATGCTCAAAAAAATTTTTTTATTGCCTTCTGATATTTTTTATTGCTTTTATTTTCAAAATTTAAAAATTACATATTTGAAATCGTCATTCGTCCTTTGTCACAAAGGACCCGGGTCTAACCTATCTAAAATGATGAATAAATTCAAAT
>JAQIXQ010000749.1:0-21804 GCA_034700485.1 Pseudosinella alba
ACCTCTTCCTTCATCCCCGCCATCTCCTCAGCGATCAGGATTATGGTCCCCACCTCCTCCTCCTTCCCCCCATGGGGCCGAAATGGATTGGGGTAGAGGGAGGCCACGAAGCCCGCCGGCCCCGCTGCCACCACGTTGGCCACAGTACACTCCAAATAGCCGATAAAGTCTTGTTCTCCCAGGTTGGGCGAGTCGTCGTCCACATCATAAACCTCAAACCTGAGGGGCTGCTGCTCCTCAAATCGATATGGGATGGTGACCTTCCGACTGAAATCCGGATCCAGGTTATCCTGAATAGTCTCAGTTCTCAGCAGCTCCACAAAGTGTCCCGCCCCCCGGGGCTGGTTGTAGACCACGCACATGGGATCAGACTTGGAGAGGACGTCCACGTCCATCAGGTTCCTGCAGGAGATGGAGATCTCCACGGTGGAGGTGGGCATGGCAGCTTTCTCCAGTTTTGTTTTCACCGACTCTTCTCCCTCTTCCTCATCCATGTCACTCTCTCAATGGACTGACTAGAAAAACTTTTCAAACCTTCTCAGCTCATGATGAGATTTTTTTTACAGAAAATAAAAATTGTCTAAAAAAAGACTTCTCTCGTTGCCCCAGGCATCATTACAACTAGCCCATACTTTCTTGTAATGAATGGGATAAGGATGTGAAAAAATAGACCAAATTCATTTCACACGCACGGGCAATTTTTTTCTTTCTGTTCCTTCTTGGGTTGCGCTTGACTGACAGGTGGTCAGGTTGGAGATTATTTATCAATAATTAATGGCTTTGATTAGAATGGTTGAAGGGAATGGGTCTATATATAGTCCTTCACTCAACCCAATGCACAACTATACCCAGAGCAGACAAATTCTGACTGCTGCAGAGGAGCTTTCTCCACTGCTACATTCCCTCCAGCCCATTCCACTTTCCATTCCAGCGTCTAACCACAACAATAGTAGCCCATATAGAAATCTCAACCTAACTTTAAACTTTTAATTGGGTGCAGTGCAGTTGAGTTGAGCTGGCTTGGCTTGAGTTTTGCTCTTTTGTTGCAGAGTAATTTTCTCTTGCAGAAAACATGGCTGGGTCGGGATCAAGCAACTCAATAAGTGAGCCTAAGAATAGGCCATGCATGCAAGCATAGCAAAAAAATCATTTTCGCGAAGAGAAACAGCAACCGCCATAAATATTAGCCCAATGACCAGTCCGTTTTTTACTCCCTTAATTATAATTGCGTCGTGGTCTCAACATATTTGCTTCATGCATGGATGTCTGAATTCCCCTGATGGATCACCATCACCCAAAAGTCAACAAGCCTATATAATACCAGACAACCGTAAGGGTAGCACAGCTCTAACAACTACAACTCTATTCATTACCCATTACCTCACTCACTCCTTTCTCCCTCCCTCCATGCAAGCCCAGCCACTTTTTCTCTCCCGCAATCAATCTAACGACACCCTGACGATGCGGTTGCTCATATCAAGTAACAACTTTGTAATAATATGTAACAACAAACTAGGAAGTGCGAGTGCATGTCAAGTGGTCATTTTGCGATTATTGATTTCCGCTCGCTTCTCCTCTACTTCCCCACAAGCACCAGCCTGTTGGCTAACTTCCGCTTTGTACTTTCTCCTATGTATACCTACCTACTTATGTAAGGTATTTTTTTCCTAAGAGATTGTTCCCCGATAAGGATGAGATTTGGGGTGGTGGTCATGTAAAAAAATATTATATTGTGCATGCATGATCCCCATCCCATGTAAAATTATAAATTCATATAATAAAATAGGTATTCATTTAGGCAGGCAAAAATAAACAAAGCGATAAAAAATGCTTTCCTGCACGCAATAATGCTATATTAATTTTCAAAGAAGTACAAATGCAATGCAGAAAGAAAATTTTGATATAGGGTTTTTTTCTTTGGATTTTTATTCTTATATTATGTAACTTAAAAGGATTATGTTAAATGTCAACGTTATATTTATGTATGCATTTAGTTGTGTGATGGAATGCCAGGGGAAAGTTCAACAAGTTTTGTTGACTTGGTGCAGGCTATAGAATTCGCTAGTTTGCAAAAATGATGTAGGATTTATTCAGTCTTGCTCGCCTCGTGAGATTTAGTCTAGTCGAGGGGCTTTTTCTCAGATTGGTGAACCGAACGCGACATAACACAACTCTTTTCCTAATATGTACTTTCTTAGAGAGGACGGGGAAATGTGAGACTTGTTGGTTTTGTTTTGTTTTGAGGGCAGTGTGCAGCAGTCAATTTTGCATGTCTATATGTAATACCTAACTCAAAAATAGATTAGGAGGTAGTAAGTATAATATGTATAATAATCATGTGCTATTATCCTCCTACCTGGATCTGTGAACCTCTAATTTTCGCCATAAATCTATATCATTATATGTAACTCAACAACAGCAAAATCCTCACCCTATCATATTTAAAAATGTGCTTCTCATTTAGCCATGTGCTAGTTTATGGTATTTTCACGCTTTCTTACTGCTCTTTTTCTTACGCTGGCACTCCTGTTGTTCCGGATTAGATAATACTTACAAATTACACATAATCATTTTTAAAACATATCATTGATTCGGCCAAATGGATTGACGTTGGTCCAAGTAATGTCGGTGCACCGTAATGTCAATTCAATTTAAACTAAATGTTTCATATCATATCATATCAATTACGGATATCATATTCAGAGTTTTGATTTGAAGATAACACACGAACGGGTTTTACACGAGCGGGAATATGACATTGCTATTCTTTGGATTAAGACACATTTTGTTTTCTTTAATGCATTGGTTGATGAAATTGACATATTCATTCGTCTTTGGACGGCAGTCATAATCAACAGACTCAGAACAGACAGATTTAACTTAATACGAGGGAACTACAAACCTTGTTTTTCTCAGAATTATCCCATATTTTGCGCACGGTTAAATCTTGCTAAAACAATGGTTACTCCAAAATTATACGATGCAATGACCAAGGGCTTTCGTTTTATTGCAGAAACAAGTAGCCATATATGTTAAAACTCACGTTATCTAACCGCTATAACTTCGGTAGATTACATCTGTACGACAAGAGGTTAGCAGCATTAAATTCGCAATAAAAAACTCTACAAGATACACCTGAGTGTTCAGAAACGTCATCCAGAAACCATTTCTCACTTTTCGGGGCTGTCCAGGCCCAGGCGTTTCCGTGGAATTGTTCGATAACACGTTTTCGGATAACGTTTCGGAACACTCAGGTGTATCTTGTAGAGTTTTTTATTGTTATTGCGAATTTAATGCTGCTAGCCTCTAGTCGTACGGATGCAACCTACGGAAGTTATGGCGGTTCGAAAACGTGAGTTTTAGCATATATAGCTACTTGTTTCTGCAATAAATCGAGAACAGATGGTCATGGCATCGTAAAATTTTGGATTTAACGTTTTTTTAGCTAGATTTAACCGTGTGCAAAGTATGGGGTGAATCCGAGAAAAACAGGGTTTGTAGTTCCCTCGTTAGATATTTGAAGAACAATTTTATACAGTTAACAATTATGTAATCCAGTTGAATGAATATTATTTATTGGCCATAACCATCAGTTAGGACCACAGCTAACATATTCATTGTCACGAATAGTTTGGAAGAATTCACCGAGCTCAGTGAAAGTCGGCCTCTCACCTGGAGTCTGATGCCAACAGCGTCTCATTTCTTCATATCTGTTACAGGAGGAAACAGCAAAACCAATTAAAATTGTAAAAACAGAATTTTCGAAACATAGAATCCTTTCATTTCTCCCTATTACATTTTAGGGGATGCAAATCTTGGAGCAGGCATTCGGTAGCCACTGTCCAGTTCTTCTACAAATTTATCAGTCCATGTCCATCCTGGATAAGGGATACTTCCTGAAAAAAATAATGAATTCCATTAATTGTTATTAGTGGCGCAAACATTATGGCATTTTTCTTTCAAAAAATTTCAGTATTCTTTCATTTTTCAAAAAAAAATCTGTATGGAAGCAAATTAAATTACTCACCCAAGCTAAATATTTCCCAAATAGTGACCCCATAACTCCAAACATCAGAATTGGTTGAAAATGTCATTTGTTTGAGGGACTCAATTGCCAACCATCTCCACGGCAAGGCTGTTGCCCCATCCTTCGTCTTGACATATTCCTTATATTCGTACAGCTTTCGGGAAAGGCCAAAGTCCCCAATTTTGCACACCAAGTTTGTGTCCAGGAGCACATTTCTGGTTGATAGATCGCCGTGGATGACCTGGAATTAAATATTACTTGTATGAAGCCTCCATCAATTCCCCTTGTATAAGTAATTAAATAATTTGTGTGTGATGCAAATGGTCTTCACCTCTTTTGAGGAAATATATTCCATCCCCAGAGCAACCTCATGTGCAAATCGATACAATTCATACAAATTTGTCCTCATAGTTTTCAACTCAATCCCATCCGCCAATTCTGAGCAGTTTGAGTAGACTTTCCTCAGATATTCCTGCAAGCACCCATGCTCACATAGTTCAGTGGCGATGTAGACAGCACCTGGTCAAAGGGAAAATTCCAATTAGCTTGAACTTATTCAGTGTTTCCCTTTCGTCCTTCAATATCTGCCACTAATTTGAATATGGACAAACCCCTTCCAATCTCTGAAATACAAGCCCCAACAAACTCCAGGACGTTCCGATGGCTTCCAACATAGCAAAGAACCTTCAGCTCGCAAAGCATGCTCTTGAACGACTCCTTTGAGCAGCCTGGATATGGTATCTTGACGGCAACTACTGAGGTGGTGGCCACTTCCTCATCCAAACGGGAAAGAGTTGTCCGGTACACCAAGCCGAAGTTGCCTTTCCCAATCAGGTTTACTGAAAACATGATTACGTTAAACAATTAAAGTTAATCCTGAATACATGAGTGGATTGTATTTAAATAAACTCATATTGAATTTACACAAGATGAATCTGTCCCTCTTAATTTCAAATTCTGGAGGAAACCCCCTGCTATCGAATTCGGTCTCTTTGGCTCCCTCCAAATCCAGTCGTTCCGACCATCCATTTAAAAAGTAGTTAACTTCCTGCTTATTTAGTAGCGTATACCGCCTTCGAAACCAAAACCTGAGTATCAACGCAGCAACCGTGAATATAATGACACCAACAACCAGAGTCAGCAGCAGAATAGTGGGTCCCTCCGACTGAACAGGATTTGCATCTGGCATTGTTGAAGGTGGGGGTCGCCAGGTTGGCCGTCCTTGATATTCTATTAAAATAAAATCAATCCTTTTTCACTTTAGCGTATGAGCTGGATTTTAAGTAGAGGGATTAGGAACATGAGTACCTGCTTCTTTGTCAATGAAGGTGGATGCATTCGCCAAATTGCTGAAATTTTGGATTCTGTACCAGCCAAATCTACTTCCGCTCATATCGTCAAATGCAGGAAACATGAACATTTTAATCTTGTTCAGACTCGCGTATTGGTTGACATCTGAGTAGAATTTAAGGAACTCTGTCATCTGGTCACGGAACAAGCTTTCAAATTGACCGGTCCTCTGGAACTCCCTGATGTATGGTGTAACTGGCATCACGTTCAGATGGAATATAATCTCCTTCTGTTCATTGCGAAATATCTTCTCAAAATATTTTTTGAGGAAGAATGCAACGTCAAAATATTGCTCAACTTTGTCTTTATCCATATTTGTGGCTTCGATGTTGTCCCCGACTTGGATTATGTTGCAGACCACATAGTCCACACCATGAAGGAATGGTGAGCTTCGTGAGCCATATAAATTATTTGCTTCCTTCACACAGTCCTCCAATAAAATCCCTACGGTCAATCCAGAGCCTCTGATCTTGTCCAGAAATAGTCCATCCACAGTTAGACAATTTTCAAAGTGTTTGAAGTGGATCCCTGTCAGTTTCAATTTGTCTGATCCCGACGGCTTCAGCAGCTGAACAAATTGTAAGTCCAGTTGGCCATTGTGAAATAGATCACAATCAATCAACAGATATATTGCGATATGGCTCCTCGGCGACATTCCAAATATGACACGGATGACTGCTATCATGTCGGTTGGATTTCCCGGGACGATCTCAACAAGAGAAAATTTGTTAAAAGCAAACAGCAACAGAACCTCAACCTCACGGTCGGCCAGTGGTCTCATTTTTGTGTCCAAATAAACAGTGCTCCCGGAATACTCCGGATCTATCTGAATTCCCTGCATGGCCTCCATCGTCCCCGTCCATGAAATGCAAGGATCCGTGTGGAAATCTCCCAACAAGAACTTGTCTGGAAAATTACGCGCCACCAGAACAGGGAACTGATGGCTTAGCGAGTAGATCATACTTGGCTCGATCCTTGACCATCCGCCAGGTCGGTCAGGGAAGGCACGAATGCTTTTCCACTCCACCGGAAGATTGTGCAATTTTGCAAAATGGATCAATCCCTCTGCCACTTGCAATCCGCCCACATTTTTGGCGTCACAATAGAGACCGGCTCCAGCAGCCGAGCTGGATGCAACATGTTCATGGGACTGGGTGATGGAGAGGGATATAGCTCGTCCAACTTGTCCATATTCTTCGAGTTTAATTTCCAGTTCTACCAGCTTATTGATATTGAGCGACAGATTAAAATGGGACGGAGAGAACACAGTTTCCCACACGATAACATTAGAAACCGGCAGGGACAGGCTACATGCATCACTTGGATAATCATGAGTTATTAGTTGCACCGTCACAAGGCTATCAACCGTATTGCCAACAGCTGAGCACACGGAAGCCACGCCCAAAGGGAGCTCGGATGGTTCCCCAATCATATTTTTCAAACTGGGCTCGGAATCCAGCTTCCCATGATTGAATTCAATTGTGAATGTCCTCCATGGAAGGGTGTTTAGTAGATGGTCCCTTATGCTAATTATCTGCTTCTTGGAGTCGCCGTAGTATTCCGAGTCCGAGTCGAAAATCAAGTTAACTTCAGGCAATGAGGAACTATTTAAGTTTGTGAATTGGCAAGCGTCATCACCATCATCATCATCCAAGTCGGGCCTGTGTAGTCCAATGCTAATGCTTTTGAAATTGGTGGAAATATGCTCGCCTATGATCGTTTTTATTTGACAGGAACTCCAGTTTTTGACCAGGTCTCGAATATCAATCCCAACAAGATCCCTCCAATCCGCTCCACCAAGGCCAGTTGTGGAGCCTAAGGTGGTGTTGAAGGCCTCCAAAATAAGACCTTCCGGCTCCCCATCATTCAGCCAAAAGACGGAGAATTGCAAAAAATAAAAAAAGTATTTGTGGTAAAGCTCCTCAGACATGAGTTCCCTTCCGCCTGGAAGAAAGCTAACTTTCACGTAGGTCGTTAAATTGGGATATGCAACTTGTTGGTCAAAATTATGAGTAAGTATTTGCCTCAGGTCGCTCTTAAAATTGGAGTAGCTCAGGAGGAATGCATCCCTTGTTATGTTGACATTTAGCACTAGCACGTCCAAAAAACTCAGTAGTTCGGGGGTGGGGGGAGTTGCATAGTATTTCGGAACACGGGATTTTGCATCCAGCTGGAGTCCAACTTTGACATTGTTCCAGTGTAACTTGAAATCCTTGACAATGTCCGTCATCGTGGACAGCAGTTGATACCAGTAAATTGTTCTGTAATCATTTACAGATCGTAACGTGCCGACTTGAAAGATAATCGTCACATTCGAGGACTTGTCCTTCTCCAAGCTATTCTCCAGAAATGATTTAATTCCCTCGGTTGTTGTAGGAAGCGTCCAGTTAACATGTTGACCTTGCATAATGATTTCACTGTCAAACCTGTTTAAGAAAGAATGGGACAGCGATGCAGTCATGTTAATTTTGTCAGATATAGAAATAATCAATATTTAAGATGAACTATCATCATCATCCATTATTTATTGGGCATGATTTTAAATAAATGAGAGTGATGACTACCAACAGAATATGTAGAAGGAGTGGATCATGACGGGCGACCCTCTCCCAGTAGCTTGCCTCTGGTTTGTGACGTCGCAAGAAGGCGACTCCGTCATAGTGTGCCCCATCTAATTTTACAGTAGTTGCAAAAGGTTACTGGGATATTTCGTTTTGAGCCAAGATTGAAAAATTACAGTCCGCGCGCTATTCTTACCCGGTTCATAGTATAAAATGGGTGGACGTTGTGTTCCGTCCCCATTTAAAGGATTTGACTCTTTGAAATATTCACTTAGCAAGTTGTCTGACATGGGCTTGGTTGCATCAAAGATGAGCTTGTTGGGGTAATATAGACTTGCCACAATGTCATCGTATGTTTGTGCTCCCTTAGTCCAGCAAAGTTGCCCAGATAGGGCTGAAAGTAAGAAAATTAGCACAACACAATTCATTTTACCTTCTTCGTAGGCTGTAGATGTGTCTTGTCAAAAAACTACGTTGGGGGGCTTTTGCCAATTGAAAGCTATCTAAATGAGAGCAAACCCATACATGTTGCTAACCGGATTCTTTCATTTTCAATTGTGGGTTTTCCTCTGCTTGAGGATGTCATTGGTGGTTTTCAGCAGAAAGGAATGATAACGTTTTTCACCAACACTGACTCTTCTAATTACAAATTTGGCGAATTAAGAAAGAAAAGAATAAAGAAATCAAACTTGATAAGGAAATACTTACAATTAGCTAGAACATCGCATTATCCAGTATCCGGGAAATGTGGCAATTCCTGTGGTACATCGTTTATGCTTTCAGCATCAGCTTATGATATTCGACAATCAAGATCAATATTGTCCTATTTCTCAAATAAAGTCTAATTAGAGGATGTGGTTCGGGAAGCTTGTCAACATTCCCAAAAAAAATATTCCCCTTAATCCAGCTTGTATCCTTATGCTGGGAGACTGGGAGATTATCTAATTATCCCCCGTATCTTAGCCGGAGCGAATTTATGCTACGCCTGGGACAATTTATCATGCGTATGTGGATGGGCTGTGTGCAATAATGCACTTATTGCGTCCAGTTTTTTTTCATATGGTGTCTCCAAAATGCCCAAAGTCATTTTAACTAACGAAATAAATTCACTTTAATTAAATATCATTTGTACTTCATTTTCAGTATTCATTTCTAGCATTTCTTATTGTATGATCATAAATATCATCTTTTTAAAAATTTGACAAATTGTACATTGCCAACGCAAACATAGAAAGAACCATAACTAATACATGACACATTCCCCGAAAATTACCATAGCATTAATGTTATACACAAGCTGAAGGTGACATAGTGTCATATTTCGACTTCGGTCATCTTTCCTGTTGGCACTACATACTATTCCGAGCTGATGACAACACTATTGTTTTCGAAATAAACCGTTTACAACGGGTGGTAGGGACGGAGCTGGGCATAAATATTGCTGATATTCACAATTTATTGAGCAATTATCTAAATCATTTCTCCGATCAAAATCAAAAACTTACAATTAGCTGCACAAGGTTCACCTTTTTCTTACAGTTGCACGAATCAAAATGTAATTTCTAATCACTGTTGCTACATAATTAGAAAATATTCTCGACAACCTCAAATATTTAATATTTAATCTCTAGGACTAACGAGTTACGAGGTTGCATGCAAATAACTTTTTTTCTCCAAAAACGCATATTTTGACAAGTATCTCAAAAACGAAATTAACTAACATAAGTTTTGCTGTTTGAAGTCGGAAGCGTCATTCTAGTGAACAACCTCTGACCTCAAAATAATTCAAAACATTTCGGAAAGAAAAGGGGAAGGATTAAGCTTAAATGTTCCATTCTCCATTTCCTAAAATTAATCCTTGCCGTAGAACAAGCCAATAGGTACTACTTTGATTTCACCATGAAAAAATGTATTAGTGGCGCTAATATTAACAAGAAAGTTCAAAAGAAAATATTCGCGGCGTCGAACTAAAACAACTTTTCCATTTACCGTAATGCTAAATCCTAGAAACTCAAAATTTGACCTTTGACCCCCTTCCATGTTTCGGATATTGCCCATCTTCGAACTCATCCGAGCTTTTGCCCATAGTAATCGATTACTGAAAACAGAACTAACAAAATGGTATAGCCGCTATCCTGCGAACAGACAGACTGACGGACAATAGTAACCGTTCCAGTACTACGCTTTCAGCTCCGTAATAATGACATGTCGATACATAATATATTCCCACTCGACCTTATTTTGCAGATGAAAGGTAAGAAGCTGTCCCATAAAACAATTATCAAAGAACACTTCGGGAAACACTCGGATTTTATTTGTATGGCATCATCCCCTCGTCTCTACTAAAACGGGTTAAACTTTTCAAAGAAAATGGAATACAAGATAGGTGGATGAAACTCATTTGGTTGCTGTCGAACCCCGATAGAATTCATTCTCATGCAAATGATGAGGATGCTCCTTCGGTTGCCACTTTCGAGGGAAACGTTGCTGTTATATTTGCAGTGCTTGGTACAAGTTTAGGGATTTCACTAGTTTGCTTTTTATTTGAAATCATTTCTCGTAATATTTTTGTTGCTTCGGATTTACAAATAAATACTTTAAAATAGGAACGTAATTTATCATTATTGTTGCAGGTGTTGAAAACTAAAAGGTAAAACTTAGATTTAGGTGGGTTATAATGTTCACGAATAAATCATCGAATTAATTATTTAGTGAATACGACTTTCCGATAATATGATTGACTGCATGGTTCTAGTTTCTAGTTGATGGGTGCGACGACATCAGACCAAATCGATAAAGTTATGTAAACGTTACGTAGTTACGTTTTATGGATTCGATGGGACGCGTTCACGAGCTAACTTTTCGCACACGGTTATCTGGGAAAATAAATTGCAAAAATAGATTAACAATTCTAATTTGATATGTGAATTGACAAAAAATTTAGCGGCATTACACTAACAATTATCTGATTCATCCCTAATATCTGATAGAGAGTCTCTTTATCGTTCCACCATTCTTAGCAGAGTCGCTTTTGGCGGCCGCCTCTAAAAGCCGTTCGACTCCGTCCAGTTCATTGGATTCTGCAATAGCCTCCTTAAGATTGTCTTCAAACCTTTGCCGGTCGTGGGCAGTCACAGCGCTCAGTTTCACTATTACATTGCCTCCTTTTACTAGAGTAATCCCTTGTTCATAACACTGATTTGTGAATGTCAACAATGTGACTCCCGCCAGATTCACTTCTTGAAGAAATGAATATGTCGCTTGAGCTGTCTTTGTTTGTAAACGTTCCGTAATGACCAAAAGGTCATTGAACAAAAATACTTCTCTTAGATGAAAGCTTGGCATCACTTTCTTGTCAACGTCTGGCACGTCAAACAACCGAATATGACAAAGCAAACGTCGATGAGGTAATGCCAAGTTCTATATAAAAAAAAAATAGAATTGCAATGGCTTGTTTATGGCGTCAAATTAGATCATTGTTAAATTAAACATTCGTAACATAAAATACCAATTTCAATTTCCTACCAACAATGGATTGCTGGACAGCAAATACTTTGGTAACATTATCTGGCCCGGTCTTCAACTCGGCTTGCTGAATTCTCTCATAGATCTCCGTGAGCATTTTCCTGTCCACATCTTCACCGCCATCAACGCCTTCTAGGTTTCTGATAAAGTCGTCAACCTTCATCCTTCTCGCATTTTCCAAACCCAGTGTATGCAAATCTGCGTTTAACATGAGAATTGCAAATGCCAATTCACAGACCGTGTCCTTACCCTTGCGAAATTTTGAGCTGCAATAGGTTTCAGAAAATATTAAGACATGGATATAACAACTTTGTAAAATCATAAACTATTCAACTATGATTTATAACAGCAGCGTTGTGATAAAACAAGGTCGATTGTTACATAAGACTTGGATTGCACGCAGCATATTGTCTAGTAAACGACTCCAACAGTCTGTCAATCCCCTTGGGGCCAAGCTCCAGTTTGATATTAAATTTCCGAATGGCCATGTCAATCGTCATGGAGTCCATATTGATTTCCTTCGAGAATGATCTGTGTAAATATATTACCGCAAATTTTACATACACTTTAATTGCGATTGCCTACATAAGTTTATTTTAACTTAAATAAATTTATTACGCGTTATTTGGACATACACTTACTCTAAGATTGCCATTGAAGACCGGTTTGTCAAGTATTGTCCAATCATATGCTTGCTAATTCCTTCCCGTTCAATTAGGAGCATTGCTACATCTGATGGACTTTGACCAACGAACCCATGTTTAATTAAATAGGCGATCCCAGTTTCCGGGTCCTTGTTAAACAAGCTAAGCCCTATGTGATACATTCGTATACGTAAGATAATTGGTCCGTCACTTTCCTCAGACGGAATCTCATCCAGAGATTTGTCAAATGTAAGTTGAGTAGCCAATGACTCCCTCATCATGCTGCTAGAAGATAAAGAGGATACCATAGATGAGGATGACTCGATAAATTTCCCTTCTTCAGAAATATTCGTACTTTTAAAGCTAAGAGAAACTAGGTCGTCATGTTCGTCACAATTTGAAGAAGGGTTTCTAAAATTTAACGAAAGAATAAAACAGTTCACTTAACTCGGCTGTCATAAATATTTCTTATTCTGCTCATATTGTTCATCGAGAATGGCATCTATGGTTATAATAATTTTAGTTCCTTGCTCTATTGGTTTCCTCTTGCTTATCTCGGACAATCTTCGAAGAACGTCAATGGCCAATGGTCGATCCTTATCATCATGTGAAATCATCTCCGTGACCAACTCGAAGAAATCAGTTACTCGGACGTTTGGTGTCATAATTTGATCTTCAATCAGCTCAAATCTCTTATCCAGTATGTTTACCTGGCGACGAATGTGATTCCCAAATGGATGGATGCCATCGGTCAATACAAAATAATATATGCAGCCAAGAGAGAAAATGTCACTTGCAAACCCCTGTGAAATAAAACATGTCAATAATTTAATACTGCTCAGGTAGATACTTACTTAATTATGGCATAATGTACAAAAACTATTTAAAGTGTTTACCACCCGGAGGATGGATCCTGAACCATTTTCATTCAAAAGACATTCCAGAACCTCTGGGGCCATCCAGCCTTCCGATCCCACTCCTGACGTATGAACAGTCAACATGCTCTGTCCATCCGGGATGTTCTTGGATATCCCAAAATCAGCGATCTTCACACGAACAACCCCAATTGAGTGACGAACCAGTAAAATATTTGCAGGTTTTAGGTCCCTGTGAACAATTCTGTGTTCATGAAGGTGGACAATCCCCTGAGTGGTTTGTCTGAGCACTTCCAAGGCTTCTATATCAATCGTTTTTGGCTTCATCACCCAGTCATGAAGATTGATATCACAAAGTTCCATAGCGATGAGTACGTGCCCGTCGGTAATCTCAGTTCGATAATATCTAACGACATTTTCATGCCAATCTAACCCAATCATGATGTCCACCTCACGGAGCGCCAGAGGTACTTTGATGAGGTGCCGACTGATTTTTTTCACAGCCACATCCCGATTCTCGAACTTGCCCTTGACGACATGTGTGTTGTGACAGCCCTTCCCAAGCAGCTCCTTCCCGTAACTTATAGTCCCAAAATTCTTAAATGGGGTTGAACTGTTCTGCTCATTGCAAATATTGAGGATGTGGTAGGCTCCCGACTGCTTTGTCTCCATCAGAGCTTGCTTAAGCAAGTTATAACTGTGGCGTCTTTTCTGGAGGATGTCATAAAATTTGGCAACTTTTTCCTTTCTGTCTAGAATTGCTTTCTAATAAAATGTTTGAAAAGTCACAGCGTTTTTAGCACAATTTGATTTACTGTATACTTTTGGTTTGTAAAATATATTTATTTCAATTTATAATTAACGATTTAAAAACTTTTTCCTTACCAAGCAATCCACGTCACCATCACCCAGCACCCCATCCGCAATTAATTTAGCAATTAGTGATGTATCCACTACCGTATCTATAAGTAATTGTGATAAAAATTTTCGAATATGATCTCTTTGCCAAGGCTCCATTTTAAATCAAATGTTTTTATTATTAATGAATTAAGTATCCTATGTGAATAGTATCATCCTGCCCAACAGTGCAATAATTGTCAAGGATCGGAATGCATTATAAACATATGGAGGAGTAATGGCAACACCAGAAAATGATTATTATTCGTTAGCAATATGAGATGGATTGATGACAGGTTTTTGCAAATGTAGATACGCTAGAGCATACCTTCGAAATATATATCATGTGAGCATATCTTATCAGCGGAATGAAGTGTTGGCTTATCTACATACCTAGTTATCTATGATTATGGACTCTGCTCGTAATAACGAAGTCATCGTTCAATTATGTGCAAATAAATTGCTTTTTCGTCTCCCGCTTTATTAATGACAATGTGATTGGGTAAGAAATTCAAAAATTTAAAAAAAATAACTCAAATGTAGAAATAATTTTATTTAGATACATATCAACTAACTTTCCCACAAACGCTTCTAATCTACATCTTGCAATTTTCATACAACATTCGTTCGAAAGTCAAAGACATTGGTGAACATTTCGAGACATGTGCAACAACTACAAAATTATTTATCCCCCTACTCATCCCTATTGCGCCATTCCCGGCCTACAAGCATTCTTCTTCTTGTGCGTTATTAGCTCCACTGCCATGTAGAAAGTTATGTTACAATAGTAACACTCAAATCTCTTGCCCAAGTGCATTTTCCGGAAGTGCTTGTAGACGGAATGGGGATTTTCAAATCCTCTCCCGCAGTTTGGACACTCTTGCTTTTGGTCTGCATGGGTGTTCCGAAAATGTTCTTGAAAATCCCGTTCCTCTGAAAATGACTGGGAGCAGATGCGACAGTCAAAATACTTGGTGTCTGGATTGATACTACTCACCGGAGGAGTCACAAGAGGATCTACTCCAGCAGGTTCCGAAGTATCAAGGTCAAGATCGCTCGGACTATATGGCTCATCCTCCATATCGTTTGGCGATGGAGAAATGTGATTACATAGATTAGTCTCATATTCCAGTGTCCTGGCTTTTCCTGTCTCGGGAGGATTGTCTGGATTCAACTCAACAAGACAGGTCGCACCAATACACGTCAATTTGATTAAATCGGCTTGGGCACCGCTGCCAGAATGTTTCAACTTGGCTTTTCTCTTCCCCGTTTTTGTTGGAGAATGAACAGCTTTGGAGTGCTGTTGAAAGCTCCCAACCGTGCCGAACTCTTTTCTACATAGACGACAACTGATTTGAATGACCTTGGGAGTCTGGCGCTCGCGCTCCAAAGGAATCTCCTTCCGCTTCCGCCTACTCCTTCGGAAGTGAAGCAGTCGATGGGCCAGTTAATCATCTCGAGTGAGAAACCCCTTCCCACACTCAACACACTTTATTGATTCCTCCGGTGCAGCTATCACCTCCAAATCCATGTCCACCTCAGCCACCTCAACTTCCGGTTCCAATCCATTGCCTTCTTCCAACTGGATGACATCCATTGTTCCTTCGGGCACTTCTACTGGACCGGTACTACCTCCTTCCAAACTGAGCAATCCCTGGTCCTCGTGCGACAGTTTTGATTGCGCATTCTTATCAACGATAAGACATATCCGTTTTACGGTACTGTCATTTGATAGGGGCACTTTCCGTTGTGTCCTTCGTCTTGAAATTCGCCTGGGAGGGGGAGGCCGAAGAAACACAGCCCCAGAATCATCCGGAAGTGTTAGGCAAACTTGAACTTCTTTATCCATATGAGATGGTGACTCCACTTCTTTCTGACGCTTTCCAACCAGCACCTTCGGAAATACCCTCTTCAACTTTTCGGAACCTTCCCAGAAACAAAACATAATTTATGTCATAAATAAATTCATGTGATTCAATTTCAAAATCTGGATTGCAAAACATAACTTATGTAGCGTTGTTATCAATATCAATAATGAATATACTTACATTTAGAAATTAACAAATTCTTTGAATTCTCCAGCGAGTCAATCATCCCAAGAGCACCATTCTTATGACCTTCTTCAATCACGTCCAGATTTTGAATACACTCCCTAACGCATTTTATCCAATTCAGCCCCTCGCCAGATTGACTCTCCTTTAAAATATTTTTCAGTTGATCCACCTTCAAATTGAGGAGCAACTCTGTTTCCTTCATTTTAAAATAGAGTTCAGAAAAGGACTCCATGACTTGAATGCAATCCCCACAAGAAAGCATCCCAATCTCCGCTAATTGCTCCAATGGCAATGGAGTACAGTTAAGATCATCTCCATTATCCCGTGGAATATTGTAAGCACATTCGTTAAAATATCGATGTAACAGTTTAAAAAACTGCTGCTCTTTGACTTTCCCGTCATTCTTTTCAGATGGGGTTGGACCCCGTTTGGTCACACTGTAGCAGATTGGGCAGCAATTTAACATGATGACAGGATATTTTTAATTTACAGATTAAAATTATTTTGATTTGAATCTAAAATTGTTTTAAATAGCTCCATATGGTGTGATATCAGTTTTGTTATTGTGGTATTACTTTTCACATGTCCTAAAAAAACATTCAGTGGCTAGATAGCTAGGAAATCATACCTATTGTTATGATCTAATATTGTTATACATATGACGTGGCAGCATAGACCGAATGAACGTAATAAAAATATATAGTGGACTAGTTCTGTTTCTAGTTCTGGAAAGCCGTCTAAAGCGAGTACGATACATGTCTGTGGAGAACAACCTGATCGTCTCCATGCAAAGCCAAGGTTGCAAGATGCAACTATATTTTGTTTGTGCTTGCGAAAGGGGTGAGAACATGATTTTTTACTGCTGAAAACAAAAAAAAACAGGCACATTTTATGGATGAGAATTGAAAAAAAATGTGTCGAGATTATATTGAATCGCATTGATGCTGAAATGAATAATTGCAAGTTTTATTTTAAAATTTATGTTTATGCATCATTAATTGGTTAAGTGTTCTTGTAACAAGCTAGGAAATTGTACGCTAATTAAACACATTTATAAGCAAACCTGACTGGTTGGGTTCACCAATTATTTTCAAAAAAAAATTATATTGTGGGTATTGATTATGTTCGTCGGTTGAGGGAAATGGATCGGTTTCCTATGACATATGTTCACCGGCAGCACTTGTCCATTTCCTGTTCGCATGAACGTCTTTAAAGTGCATTTCAAAGCCCCTGTGTGAAGTGAATTCTCTTCTACAAAGCCGGCAACCCACTACATTTGCTTTGGAGTTAGTACCCCTGGCATTTCTATTTCTCCCTCTTCCCCTCATTTTGTTTATCTTCATTACTTGATGTTCCAAAATGTCTTCTTTAACTCCGCATTCAGCATCAGCTTTAGTGACTCCGTCTTCCTTGTCAATCTCCCCAATTTCACCTTCTTCTAATTTGCGAGCTCTTTCCAGTTCCAAATAATACTTGGCGTCAGGAACTCCCTCCGAAGAGGATGAAGAAGACGATGATGATGACGATGACGATGATGATGATGACGTAATATCTTCAAGCTCTGAATCTAGTCCCATAACAGTTTTGGTCTTGGCGTCCTCGTGAATTTCCTCCTAATGAGTTCGAAAACCTTCAACAGAGAGAAATCCCACTCTGCACTTGCGACAGCTACACACAATAATCCTGTGAAATTTGCTTTGATGATTTGCTAAACCTCCTTCACTTCCAAATACCCTGTTGCATTTGAAGCACTGCCACCAAATGCCTTGATGTACTCTCCGATGATGCATGTACAGGGAATGTGGGTCATCAAAGCCCCAATCACAGTCGGGATCGGGACACCCGAACGTCCCTGGATGAAGCTCCCGGAAATGATCCATGAAATGCTGTTCATCCATCACTGGGAATTCCTTGAAACATAGGTTGCACCTAAACTGACTTGATTCGAGGTTGATGCAGCTCTTCGGCACATTGGCATTATCCCTGGTCGCGTCGCCCAACATGGTCACTGATGATGAAATGGACTGTTTTAATTTCGCGACTGACAGTTCCTGTTTTTTTACATGAACGGCCTTCGCATGACTTTGGAAGCCAACAAGTGAATAAAATTCCTTCCTGCATAGGCGGCAACTAACTCGATCACCCACCAACTCTCTATTCCTCCGCTTTCCCCTGTGGGGTTGCTGGTTCGGGATTTGAGATCCCGGGTAGAAATGCTCCATTCTGTGGGTGCGTTCTTTTTCTCTTTTCCAAAATAGCCTACCGCATTCAGGGCACGTGAACTTTCGGTCCGTTACTTTCTCTCTTTGAATCCGTTTTTTAGCCTTGACCAGCTCTGCCTTAAATTCCGCATCGGAATCAGACGAAGACGCGGAAACAATATTTGTCAATTCATCTATTATTTCTCCCGTTTCAATTTTCCCCTGTTTATTTATTTCCACTGATTGGCAGCTAGCTTCTATCTTCCTGGCTTGTGGCAGAAACTGCACATCTGGATTGACTTCTTTGGTTGTGTTTTTCTCCACTTCCACATTGACTTGATTGTCAGGATGAGCTGGAGAAAGTTTATTCGACACCTGGTCGCAGCGAGCTCTTTTGGGGTCATGGTCATTTATTGGAAACAATTTCCTTTTGGAATAGGTGAAGTAACCATAATCGTCTGTGAAAGCTTCCGAATCCGAGAGAAAAGTTGTGACTGACGCGGTAGCAAATGACGACGAAGAACTTCCTCCACAGTCCGGATGAGATGTAGACTCGGGTTGTCGGGTTGGATTTTCATCCCCCTCAATTTTCACAATGTGACTATACGACCAGAAAAAATTTCAACATTTTAATTTTATTTAATTTCTAATAAGTATTTACTTAAATATATAAATATTGACTTAAATACAAACATTCATAAGTACTTTTGATTTTACCTCATTTCCGGATAACTAATCAACTTTTAACTTTTTTTTTGATTTTTTTTAAATTTCTGACATTTTAATATTTGAGAAAGCAAACCATTCTTACTTAATTCCGGCAAATATCTGTAAAAGTTGGTGGTCACTAATTACGGGTAATTGGTAATCACTAATTGCTGTGGCTTAAGAATCACAACTTCCCAAACCGGACCAATAAGAAAGTCATCTGAGGGAGATGAAACAAAAACAAGTTGAAAATGTTGCAATACTCTTCAATGCTAAATGTCACATCACATATATTACATAATAGCAGACGCAACTTGCCGAAGCAGAGAGGCAGAGACTAGACATCACCTCTTTGATTTTGAGATTGAGCGAATGGGTTGGGCTGGGTTGCCTTTTGGAGTGAATAAGTTTTGCTGGATAGGACGATGCGCATATATTATTATTTTACTCAGATTGAGTTTAAGATGTTGCTCCATTCCCATATTCGTTTCAATAAAAAATGTGCCTTATTATCGCTTCAATAAACATACCTATCACCTATACCAACTTGATGTTGAGAAATCATGAGACCATAATGCTAATTCGCAGCCCATATACTATAGTTATATATCGCTTGAGTTATATGAATTTACGTAAACCAAAATTATATTTATATATATATAAATAAATACTACGTTGGTATGTCTGTTTACATTAAATATATTTAGTTAGAAATGAATATGTGTATGAACCGTGAACCTTGAAAAATGCTATGCTTCGCTGAAAGCTAATATTTTGAAAATCATTCTCAAATTATGCTTTCATACTAAAACAAAGCCGGCAATTATACGTTAGTGCTGTTTATGCTTCCAGAAAATACTCATATTTAATTTTATGCAAACTAAGTACATGTTAAATGTATTTTATATAATTTTACATAAACATATTTTTGCGTAACTGCAAGCAATCAGAAATTATGGATTGTGATTGTTCCAATAGAAACAAACTTATTACCTATAAAGAAGGTACAGAGAAAAAAAACTATACCGGCGGTGCCCGGTAAAGTTATGAAAGTTTACTTCAAAGAAGGAGGGCCACCGTCGTCTCATCAATGATAGGGATATAGATTTGAGCTCAAGTTACATCCATTCTCATTATACGACGGACAGAGAATTATTTTACATGAACTGGAGCAATTATACAATTATACACAGATGGACAGAACATGACATGACTTGGAACTGTGAGTGCAACGCACCAGCTCACCATGATCGGGAACATGGATCTGACATGCTTAAATTCCATAATGTGTACCACAGCCATCCACAAATGATGCATGAACGAGCTGGCAACAAGAAAGGTGGAGCGGATGTAAGTACCTAGATAAGGTTAAGTTAAGTATGCATGATTAACCAGAAGATGAAGTATTAAAGAAGTTGAGGTGGAATGTTAATAAATCAGTCCTGTTCCAACGAGCTAAGAATCCAGAAGTCTTCCTCTCTTCTTTCCATAACCTGGGCACTCACCATCTAGTTACTCATTGCGCATTGCGCCAACAAGCACGTCAACTTTTTAAGCAGAACTTTCACCATGAACAAGACTGTGCTGTTGGTCGGATTGGTGCTGCTCTGCACCTCTATTATAGGTAGTCATTTTATTTCTATCGAGACAACCACATCCCTTAATTCCTTTATGGATTCCAGTTGGACAGAAATTTGCATATTCGAAAAGGAAATTTGATGTGTACTTAATTTGTTAAACTTTTAGGTTCAGGAGCAATCTTTTGTGAAACAAAAGAGTGCATAAAATATTGTAAATCCGGGGAAATTCGTGGCACACTAAATTGCAATATGCATCAAATACCCGATCAAGGTAGATGCTGTGGGATTACAGATACCTGCTACTGTGTATATTCCAGCTGTGGATCGTTCAGTTGCCCTTGGTGGGGATAAACTCTCGTCTCATGTAAAAGTTCAGCATTTGACATTGTAGTAAATTGTTTCTTCTTTGAATAGTATGTTAGTATCGAATCGAATTTTGTCATGGAAATACTAATCTATTAAATAAACTAAAATAACTGTTAATTCTGCGCATGCTGTTGCGATGAACATCGAATCAATTAATGTGTCGTTATTAAACCCATTTTGTAGATCATCGCCGTTACATTACGTAGCTACAGGGAATATTGCATTATTGCATGAGCATGACTATATATTACTGGAACTTTTCATGGCTCACACGCCATTCGGCACAGAATCTCAATCTGTAATCAAAGTCATTGCAGTTGCAAACAAAATAAGCATATTTTGGCAAGAATTGTTTATGGAAATCAACAATCATCCGTACTTGACTAATCATAAAATTAGCTAATCCTAGCGATGGATGGTTTTGTATTCTCCTCATTATCATATGACCATAGTCTATATCATATTTGTTGATGTTACCCATGCCTACTTCATGTTTGAATTTGAAATCAAAGTACATGGTCCATGGACGGTCCATATCACAAATGATGTCACTGCACCGGAGCCGTAAGAAAATCGGTTTTTGCCAGGCAATAAGGTCAATTGGACGTAAAATTGCTGGTCCACTGCCAGTCTCTAGCAGGAGCAGAGCAGTGCCAATCCAAATTTCATGATTGTTCAAGATGAAAGTTGTATTTAAGATTGTAAATGAGGACGATGGGCCTTTGATGTCCTCTTCGTAGTAGTAGGCGCAGTTTACATTTGTACATATTATCGTCGTAACTCAGCGTCAGTATTTTTGTGGATTGGTGTGCACTTGATTGAACGTTTCCGAGTATAGAGAACGTTTTTGTTCGAAGTTAACTTGCTTAAAGGGTCAACTGGGTCATCACCGATAAAGTTATTTTAGCATATTGTCACGTCGCGGAGTGGTTGAAGAACTACTCAGTAACTCATCCCACTCCTTACACTGGATTGTCCCTTGGTGTAACTGTGCAATAGTACACTACTAATCATAA
>JAQIXQ010000750.1:0-21709 GCA_034700485.1 Pseudosinella alba
TCAAGCCTGCAAGGGATTTTGATGCATGAACTTGAACTTGACTGAACAGTGATCAAAAGTGAATCAATTTTAACAAGTTTCAGTGGAGTACTCATTCAGGAATCCGGTATGATACGTAATAATATTAATGTAAGCTTGCCCCTAGCGTTAGTTGATTAATCGTTTCTCTAATTGTAAGTTAAAATTGAGCATGACTTACTTTCCCCCATTATTTTTTTAGAACTATAATTCTTGCTTTCAAATTTTAATTTATTTCGTAATTAAATCAATATAATATAACAGTGTGAACTGGTCCCTTATCATTAACTTAAATTTCTGTGATGATGATGTCCAAATTATAATTATAATGGGAATAGTTTTCCAGTCGGCGGCATTGCCCTCCCCAAAAGAGTAGTATTCTACTTGATAAGTAATTTCCTTAATCTAAAAACAAAACATAGGAAATGGGTTCAATTTCATTCAATGAAAAATACTCCATTTTAAATATGACAGTTAATCATATAAGTTTAAAATAGCACGCGCAAACTGCACTAATTTTTTTTCTCATTCACTTTGAAAAGATGAAGGGCTGGTAAGCGGCAAGGTAGACGAAAGGGATGAATGGGAACGGGGAGTGCCAACTTTCCTCCAGTTTGTTGGCAATTGCAACCAGACTTAAATATCCGCTTCGCTCCGTCGTCATTTTTCTTTTAAAGGCATTCTGTACTTCGTGTCTTAAATCAAAGGATTGCAAATATTAAGTCATATAACCACTAGTTAGCTAACTAAATGTAGTAATGCCAATATTAACTCGTTTTCATATACCGCTTCCCAATCTTGGAAGTCAAAGCAGATTCCCCAATTTTAGTAAGAACTGGACCAGGACAGATAAGAGTAATGTCCAGGTTCCTATTTCTGGACTCGGTTCGCAACCCTTCAAAATAGCCCTGAAAATGCAAATGATCATGGATTTGGGCAAAATAAAATTGTCTTAAATTTTCGGTATTAATGATGACTTACGTGAAGTGCAAATTTTGACCCACTATATGCACCATCATTTGGACTTGCAATTTTACCCGATAGACTCGACACGACTCCCAAATGACCTTGACCTACTTCATAAAAGTGACGGACCACAATCCGATTGAGATGGATGAGGGAGAACAAGTTCAGCTCAAATAGCCCCCTATCCACCTCGATATCAATTTCATGCCATTTTGCTGTTTGGTATTGACCGGCATTCGATATTAAAATGTCCAACTGTCAAATATGCCCGGGTATATGGATACGGTGATTAGGCTCCTTAAATTATTATTAGTTCTTTTCCATTTACTTTACCTTTCCAAATGTGCTCAATATTTTTTTAAATGCCCCGTCATGGCTGGGGAGATCAGTCATGTCAAGTGGGAGGATCAGAATGGAATTTTTGTCCCTGCCAGGATGGTTTGCTGTGGAGGAGTTATAACAATTTCTTTTTGGTTGAGTTTATGAAAGTTTGTCTTACATAAGTTGATGCTAATAAAAAAATTATACCAAGACATTCTCGTTTGACCCTCTCCAGTTCCTCCTTCCTCCTGGCGGACAAGACCAATTTAGAGTTTTTACATTTGGATAATTCTTTGGCAATTCCTGTAAAAAGGACAACAAAGCCAAGGGAATAGATCAGCCAGGAAAACTTGGGCATACTTAAACAATCGTCGCAAATTAATTTACCCTCTCCAATTCCGGAGGAAGCGCCAGTAATCCAGACAGCCTTCCCATCAAATTCTTCATCTGCCAATAATCATGCAAAATATTTTGCCAGTTTGTAATTCCATTTAAAAACCTTTCTTCGAGGTCATTAATAGTTTGCATTATGTACTAATATTGTCATATTGTTTATCTTACCAATATCTTTGCCTAACTGCGAATATAAAAATGTGAGAATGTCGGAATCAGCCAGGAAAATGATTACAATGCAGATGGTGAAGTAGATAAGGACGAACCACCAAAGTATTGAATAAAGGTTACACATGTCGACAATTATAATCCAGAACAAAATTGACTTCAGAGTTAATTTACTTCAATTTAAATCTTAAATTATTAGCGTCTGCCTCCTAAAATACTGGTCTGGGGGCAATGATAAATGGCCACTGTCCAACATGCAGAATGTTAGCATGTTATATGGCTGGAAATACAGTTTACCCAATATGTTTTGCATCTGTTATAATTTGTGATTATATCAATTAGCAGTTGATAAAGAGCAAGATAAAATTAGTGTATTAATTGCTTGGATGAACTATATGCTTAAATTTTTAGGAAATTACATATGACTATATATACTCACATGCCATTTATGATGCCAGCTATCATTCACATGTGAGAGCAAGTTGGACGACCTTGAGTTTTTTGATTTGTGTTGATGATGTGGGTGATAGTGAAGATGATATGATGACAATTTATGATATGATATGATATGAGTATTGACACAGAACTGAATGATTTATACACGGCATTTGTAAATAGGCTCGTGCATGTTTTATTTCCCCCATCCATGTAAAAATTAACCAGAAATAGAAATAATCTGCTGGATTCATTCATTCGTCACTTGCCACTTTATCGTTTTAAAAAAAGCATTATTATTGTTTGCATGATATATGACTATGGACAGAGATCAATGCCGGAAAATGATCTGATATGATCCGATCACTTCCCAAAGGTTGGCGTTGGACTTTAGTTAAGACTCAAAATATATGACGTTGACATGCAAAGTTTATACCGTTGTGAAGCTCATTCCATGTCGGTTTAGACGTTCACTGTTGACTGTTGGCCAATAACTTCACTATTAACTGATCACCCGTCAAGTTAAATTAAAATTGAATACCTATGTCCTAATTTCCGCAACCAATATATGCTTGAGAATTATAAAATGGAATGCGGAAATTGATTTTATTTCATTATTAGACCAATGTAAATAATACAAAAATAGATTAAGATTGGCCCGCATGATTCATTAAAATTGTACTTCTTCGGAAAACTCATCAAATCCTCAGTAGGCATGCCATATATACTTCCTCAGAAGGGAAGCATTTTACTTGTTAACTAATTTTCTCAATCTAAAAAACATGCATGGATATTAATAATGGGCCATTTACATTTTCATTAAAAAATGTCATTTAAATTTCAAGTAGAATCAAACTTGCAATAATTGCATTTAGCAATTTTATTTGCTCACCTGGAAAATATGTAGGGTTGGTAAGCGGAGAGATACATGAAAGGGATGAATGGGAATGGGGAATGCCAGCTTTCCTCTAATTTATTTGCAATTGCAACTAGGCTCAAGTGTCCACTTCGTTCCGGTGTCATCCTCCTTTTAAAAGCACTTGGTCCATCGTGTCTTCAAAGCAAAATAATTTAAAGTTACTTTAACTGCATATTTAATTAAAATATAATTCATAATCATATTGGATGAGAGTCTCATCATGAGACCTTACCTTTTCCCAATCTTGGAAGTAAAAGCAGATTCCGTAATTTCAGTTAGGACTGGTCCCGGACAGATAAGAGTAATATCAAGGTTCTTATTACGGGACTCGGTTCGCAACCCTTCAAAGTAACCCTGTAATGGGATAAAATAAGAATCATAACTATTTCGACATTTATTTTAAATATTATTTCAATTACTCGTTCGTCGACGACGACTTACGTGAAGTGCAAATTTTGACCCACTATAGGCACAACCGCTTGGCCCTGCAACCTTGCCGGACAAGCTCGACATGACCGCCAAATGACCCTTCCTCACTTCATAAAAATGACGGACCACAATCCGATTGAGATGAATGAGGGAGAACAAGTTCAATTCAAATAGCCCCCTATCCACTTCGATATCAATCTCGTGCCATTTGGCTGTTTGGGATCGACCGGCGTTCGATATTAGAATGTCCAACTGTAAAATTGCCAAATATAAGCGTAAGTTAATTTCCTTTTAGTTAAGTTGTAATAATTACTTTTTGCTCTCATTAACTTACCTTTCCAAATGTGCTTAGAACTTTCTTAAATGCTCCCTCGTGGCTGGAAAGATCGGTCATGTCAAGTGGGAGCACCAGAATGGTGTATTTGTCTCTGCCAGGATGGTTTGCTGTAGAGTAAAAACGTTTTTAAAAAATCGCTTTGAAATTTGTGAAGGCTCTGTCAAATAAAAAATACTTTACTTTTATATTTTCATTTATTTCAAGTTAATAAAATCGAACCTAGGCATTCTCTTTTGACTCTCTCCAGTTCATCCTTCCTGCGAGCTGATAAGACCAACTTGGAATTTTTGCACTTGGATAACCCTTTGGCAATTCCTATAACAAATTAGATAAATCAGCAAAGAATTATGTTTGTATAATTTAAGGAATTCCCTGTGTATCCCAAATGATTTTACCTTCCCCAATCCCCGAGGAAGCTCCTGTAATCCATATAACCTTTCCGTCAAATGCTTCGTCTGACAACAAAAGAAACATTAACAATCTGTCACTTCATAATTCAGTTTTGAACACATTTTTAATTCGTCGTTGATCTGCATAGTGCATATTTCCGTAACATTAAGATTTTCATATTGACCTTACCAAAGTCTTTGCCAAACTGCGAGTATAAAAATGTGAGGATGTCCGAATCGGCCAGGCAAATGATGGCTAGGCAGATGGTGAAGTACAAAATTACGAGCCACCAAAGTATTGAATAAAGGTCACACATGTTGATGATGACGACAATACCGCTAAATGGGGATACACGTTTGATTTATGAATATGAACTTACTTTGCTTTAACTAGTGATTTAATGCATCCCTAAAATATCCGTCATGGAGACAAGTGTGAATTGCAACTGGCAAGCCGGCGCACTCATGCATCATATGTTAGCATGGAGTCTGGCTGGAAATATAATTTATCTTTTTCATCTGCTAAAAGTTATGTGGATATTGATAACAATTTGCAGTCGATAAAAACAAGATAACGTTTACCTATACATATGTTATTTAATTTATAGCAGTTATCATTTGCATCAGCCACCATAATATTACATTGGGAGACTTGGGACCACATTGAGCGACCTTGAATCTCTCGATGTGGAATGATTAGAATGATATTGATGATATGGATGATGATGATGATGATGATGATGATAAAGATGATATTGATGCAACATAATAATATGAGCTGGGATACAGTTTTGGCTGATTTTTGTGCGGAGCATAGTAAAATGCAAAGAACTTGTATTTGCCTCATTTCCCCCCGTTTAAATTAACCTGAATTACAATTACCCTCCTGGATTTATTTATCTGTCATTTTATTGCAATTTGTTTATTAGCTTAAAAATAAAACTTTACTTTTATCACTATCAATATAGGTACTTATTGGGAGCATATACCATACTGGTACGGATAGTTACCGATACTAAATGTCAAAAAAGGAATTTTACATTTTGAGCTAACCCCATTCCTTAAGTAACAGCATGGATACTAGATACAAAATATGGTGGCCACCAAAATATGGCGTTTGCTAATTTTCTACCATTGTAAAGCTCATCCCATGTCGAGTTAAACGTTCGATGATGGTCGTCTTGGCAAACGCTGCCCCAGGTGGATATACTCCACCTCTGAAGAAGGAAAGTAGTCAAGTCAGAAATATCGATTTAGTATTATTGATGTTGATATTGATGAAAGTCACTTAAAGTTTAAATGTCATTTTGATGTCGAAGCTTGTAACCGTATTATAGTAAGGCTTACGTTGACGGCATTTTATCACTTTCCCTTAAAATGGACAAGGCAGCTTCAAGCAAGGCCACGCATGTTACTCGGGCAGGGTGATCCTTCCCTTTGACCTATGGAAAATTACAAATCAATCATTTTATTTTCCGTCTGGACTATATATAGGTATATAATTAATAGCAAATTATCAAATACCTTCAAAGTTTTTGTCTTATTTGGTTTTTCGGAGCGGGTTTCTCCCTTAGCATCATGCGAACTCCACCCTTGAGCAGACAAGGTAATCGTAAATTCCGCACCGTTCATTTCCTCTTGCGTGGGATCATCGTGGGTCACATTCCCAAAGGAGAATAGCCGCGGATACTAATACATTAAATTATATTATATTATGACGCACGGCATTATATCTATTTAAATGCTCATTAGCACATTAACTCAACTCATTTAAAATATTTATCTCTGATATTGTTTGCCTCGTATAGTGTAATCATTACACTGTAATGACTAACGACTAACTAGTAATCATATCACATTTACATTTATTAGAAGACTCCGACCAATTCCGAACTTCACCATAAGTCCAATAAACGCCCCGCCAAAGACCATTATAAGGACCACAGGTAATGATTTCCGTTTCATGAAGGATTGGATTTGAATTGGTGGTGTATTCTCTTGTCGATGTAAATGCCGTTGAGTCCTCGTCATTATTGCTAGGTCAGCTCCACCCAGGATCGGGAGGGCCCAGCCCTCGGCCACATCGCTGTGGTGGACATTTCCTCTTTGGACATTATACAACTCAATTAGTATTTATTTATGTATTCTTTCGTGTATAATATACATATTAAGCTAGATAAAATTAGACTAAACTAAATTAAAATCCAGCTTTTTAATTTCTACCTGTCCTTAATTTTCCAATTGGGCTTAGGGAACGGTTCCGGGAAGAGCTTGGCCCTTATTTCATCCAACTGTTTGACTTGACCAAGTCTGTTAACGATTGAATGCCATGTGGCGTAATGAATCTTGATAGGTTTCCCATGACTGCTGAAGTCCACATAGTGGTCAAGCGAATTTACTTGGCCTAAAAATAATTACGTTCATTGGTTAATGCATTCGGAAAATGATTGAGTGATATTGACAAGAAATGACCTATTACCCTATTCAGGAAACTACCTTCAAAATTCTGCATCAAATGAACCACTCCACAATCCGCAGGCAAGGAATTGAAACCACAGCCCCCGACAACATAGACCCCTTTCTCTTCAGCCTCATCGTGATACTTCAACTGCACACCCTCCAGATATTGGGGTTCCCCGCTGACATCGACGTGATGGGTCCCTTCGGCAATACAAGCTTGGACAACTTGTTCCCCGTAGAGCATGTAAGGGCCCACGCAGTTTAGGAGGACCTTCCCTTGGCGTGCCATGTTTCGGAGGGAGTCTTGATCTGAGGTGGAAGCAATTATCTTCTCAATGCTCTTGAGGTTCTTACCTGTTGAATAATTGAAGACCATTCATGAATCAAGCTATAATCGTATCAATTTTGAAGCTGCGAACATTTAAAAAAAAATAAATTGTCGACCTGTTTGCTCGGAAATTTGGTCCAATATTTCCTCCAGCTTGGAAGCCGACCGGGCTGCCACAGCCCATGTAAATGGTTCGGTTGAAGGGTCATCAAGGGTCTTTAATATTGTATGGACAACTAACTTTCCGGTGAGGCCGGTCGCCCCAAACACAATTAAGTCAAATTTTCTGGACATTTTAAAATATGTCGAGTACAGTCGCCAAACTGCCTTGTGAGAAAAAAAAACTACTGCGTTACTTTTATTTCAGGATGCACACTGACTGCTGGAAAACAGGTGTCATTCCATTATAAGCGAAGACCGTTATCCTTGTCATCACATATCTAATTAAGTAATTACCTTGATATTGCTGATAAGCAGATTCAATCCTTCCAGATTCTTCCATTCGATATTAATGTAATAATTTGATCGTCATACATCATGTAACTTTTAAAGAATTTGCACTGTAACATGAGCTGGAACTTGGATTGGACGCTGTACGAGGGTTGGATAATGGAAATAGTGATGATAACAGAGTAACAACGAGAACACCGGTTCAATAATAATTTGAAGTGTTACTGGAACTTTAGCGACAAACTATATACACTCGATAAAAATACAATGCATCAAGAACGAACAGAGTTCTTATCATCTTTTGATAACATGCGAACAAATGACGACGTATTTTCCACTGTTTCATAATCAATCATCCAAATAATTTATTATCAAGGACATTCATGGATATGATAAGGTCGGGAGAGAAAAATAAAACGCTTCATGCAGATTTATTTTTCTATATTAAATTTAGTTTATCTGACTAATTGCATTTTACGCACTGTAGGGAGTAGTAGAGCATAAAATATGGAATGAATTACGTCACGTCAACATTTAATTTAACTAAAATAATGTGCACCTATCCACGTGTATTAAAATGCAAGTCATGGCGCCTGTCATGCAAACAAATCATTTCCTTTCTTTTGCTTGCGAGAATTCTTATGTAATTTATTAGTTTCTTTGTAATGCATAGTTAATTACAACTACAAATAATTATCTAATCCCATGTAACGCCAACGAATAATCAATTTTCAATCTCGAATTGCATCCCATGTCGGTTTAAACGTTCGATTATGGTCGTCTTGGCAAAGGCTGCTCCAGGAGTGTACACTCCGCCCCTATGTACATGAACGAATAGTCAATTATAAATTCGTAGCAATTAGCAACCAGCAATCGGTAGGATATCTTTCTAATTATCGGAATATTTTTTATCTAATTATCCTGCTTACTTTGATGGCATTTTATCGCTTTCCCTTAAAATGGACAGGGCTGCTTGCAGCAAAGAGAGACAAGTTGCCCCTACGGTAGGATCGCCACGACCTTTGACCTAATATAACACATACAACATTGCGCCGAATAATCATCCTCATCATAATTAATTAAGTTGGATAATCTACCTTAAAGATATCCGTTACTATACTAATTTTATAAAATAAACCTTGAGGGTCTTTGTTTTATTTGGTTTATTGGATCGGGTCTCATCCAGGCCAACATGGTCATTCCACCCTTCCCCAAATAAAGTTACGGTGTATTCAGTGTCCTCTAATTGCTCCGGTGTGGGATCCTCTCGGGTCACATTCCCAAATGAAAATGCTTCGGGGAACTATCATAATTAATTTCAAACCAAACTTAAAGAGCCTTCACCATTGCAGTGACAGTGATCTAATTTATATTTCCATAACACAAATACGAAGCAATTACTAATTTAAGGTTAGTGGGATTACCTTTAGGAGAAGACTCCTTCCCCATCCATACTGTGACAGAAATGCAACAAAGGTCCCAGCAATGACCATGACAAGGGCAAAAAAACGGGATTCTTGCCTCATATACGAACCAATATTAATTGGGGTTTTATTCTCTTTCTGATAAAAGTGCCGTTGCGTCCTCGTCATGATGGTGACATCCGCAGGGACGGGGGAAGGTATTGCCCATCCACCAATTTGCTTGCTATAGTGCATTTGCCCACTGCAGAAAAAAACATGTTGCATAAATTACTTTATAATGGATTTCAATGACAAATTAAATTAAATAAAAATGGAATTCCATTTTCGATGAATTTTACCTTTCCTCAATCTTGTGTTTGGGTTTGGGTAGTGGTTTCGGATATAACTGGGCCCGTATCTTGTCCAACTCATTGGCCTTCGCCAATCTTTCTACAATTGAGTGCCATGTGGCGTAGTGAATTTTCAAAGGCTGCAATATTAATTAAAATATTTTAATTGCACGACTGGGGTAATTAGGGACCTGCAAAAAATGCTTTCGCTGAACAATATGACTTACCGTTCCGGATGTCTTGATTTCCACAAATTGATTAATTGAATTTATGTCACCTGAAAAAAAATCAAACGGACTCATATTTGGGCGACAGCAATTTAAGATGCGTTCAATTATTTTTTTCAAATATGAAATTACAAATACCCTGAAAATTTTGCATCAAATGAACGGCTCCACAATCCGAAGGCAAGGAGTAGAAAGCACAACCCCCGACAATATAAACCCCCTTCCGTTCAGCCTCCTCATGATATTTCCATTGTACTTGTTCCAGATATGGAGGCTCACCGCTGGCGTCAACGTGATGGGTCCCTTCAGCAATGCAAGCTTGGACGACTTGCTCCCCGTAAAGCATGTAAGGTCCAACACAGTTTAGGAGGACCTTCCCTTGGCGTGCCATAGCTCGGAGGGAGTCATGGTCTGAGGTGGAGGCTATGATTTTCTCGACATTGTTCAGGTCTTTTCCTAATTAATGGAGATATTAACGAGTAAATTACCTTGTACCTTGTTAATGGAAACCGTGTAAAAGTAGTTAACGATCTTTGTTAATTTAAGGTTTATAAAATATTTCATTTTTAGTTTGCTGACCAGTTTGTGCCCCAACTTGGGCTAGGACTTCATCCAGTTTGGATGCTGACCTTCCAGCAACAGCCCATGTAAATGGTTGTGTCGATGGATGCTCAAGAACCTTGAGAATGGTGTGGATAACCCATTTCCCGGTTAGTCCAGTAGCTCCGAAAACAATCAAATCAAATTTTCTTGACATTTTATTTCAAATGTCACCCAAGGCTTGTCAAAGTATTTTCCACTTTTCTTACAGAGTTTGAAAAATTATTTTAAAATGAAAATAATAAATGTCATGGATGACACATTGGTGACCCGGCCATATCACTCTCACAATCAAGACTCATTCATATAGAATCATATATAATGAAAGAGAATAATGCAATTGATCACTGTCACATTAGCTTAAGCGTCAGTTATAGTTAACCTGCACATTAAAGGTGAGTTTGCCACCATCATGTGATAGATAGTGATGAGAAAACAAGTATGATATAGAATGCATTCACGTAAAACATTATTTGGCCTTGAACCCAGTCATGATGATGCTGATGCTGCTGGAGTAATGAGGATGCAATGTGAAATACAATACAGGTAATATGGGCTTGATATGATATTGCTCTACTGCATGAAAGAAATAAAATGATCATGATCATATCAACATCATTATCTGGACAAATATTGTTTCATTCGCCATCGGGTTAAATTATATGGCCTGGTTACTTAAGTAATTTATTTAATGATTCAAGTTACCCGGAGAGTAATATATGACATGCTATTTAGTAAGTGACAAAGGAAAGGAGTCATCTACATTCTTTCTGGCTTACAGCTTTAGTTTCAAATGTATGCATTGAAATAGGAAGTCTTCTTACTTCTCTAACGTGAAGCTCGACTTAACCGATTTATAATTGTCGTCTTGGCAAATGCTGCCCGGGTGGATATACACCGCCCCTGGCAAACATTAACAAATACATATTTAAAAAGACTGTCCGTAAATTATTTGACAAGCAAGCAGAATTAGCAATAAATGTTGACAATTGATGAGATTATTTTTCTTGGCAATATCCGCATGCATGTGCACATTTACGGGTAATTATTTAGCCAACCTTGACGGCATCATATCACTCTCCCTTAAAATTGTCAACGCTACTTGAACCAAACAGAGTCAAGTTACTGTTACAGTTGCATCACCCCGACCTGTGATCTGATTTACAAAAATAATGACGAACGAATATTATTATTTTATTTAGAAACTCAATTTGTTGACTTAAAATTCAAATTAATTTTGTGTACTTTTAGGGATTTTATTTTAACTCGGCTTTTGAAGGATGCTCCGGCATCGTGCTTACTCCACCCTTGAGCAGCCAAAGGTCAAAGTTATTGTATATTCCGCTCCATCAATTTCCTCTTGGGGGAGGTCATCATAGGTCCCGAGGATACTAGGTTGAGTTTATACATCGTCATTAAATCTATGCCAAACTAAAGCTATATGGCTAACAAGCAAATTGTTCTATTGCAAACTTAGCCATTTGGCTAAGCAGATTGTCTAATTGCAATTTTAGCCTTAAGCTGACTGTCTACTTGCTAAATTAGCCTTATATCTAAGTAGATAGTCCAATCGCAAACTTAGCCATTTGGCTAAGCATAATGTCTAATTGCTAACTTAGCCATATGGCTAAGCAGATTGTCTAATTGCAATCTTAGCCATATGGTTAAGCAGATATTTTATTCGCCTATAAATAAAATAACTATATTAATGGCCTAATATATGGCAAAATTGATCTACGACAATTTTGACATAATTTATTTAGGACGTCTTTTGTCTCCCGTTTTGTTTTTTTAATTCGGTTAGTAATATATAGCGGTTGCAGAGAATTTATATACCAGCGTTTATCAGATTTGGTATATAATCCGCGCTTTCCGAAGCTACGATAAGAAATTGACAATGAATATTTCATCCAACAAACAACGTAAAACATAAAAGAGACATAAATATTGCTCTCAAAATAAATCTCATTTCCTTAATATACCTATTGGCAAGTGTGAATGCAAAAAAAAAACAATCTCAAACAGTTATTATTTTATGCTTTGTTCAAGGCTCTAGCCAAGTCTTTCAAAATAGATTTCTGACTTTCACCAAAACAGGGGTTTCTGACAACACATTTGCCTGACATATTCGAACATTTTAAGATCCATGAAACCATGACCTTTCCCCCATCCCAATGATGCATCAATATAATAATTTTGAATTGAAATTACATGTCAATTTCAAACTCTAGTTAATAATTTGCCCGTGCGAAGTAACATTGAGTTTTGTGTGAAAATGAGAAGTTGAATTTCCAGCAAAAGTTTCTTCTTGTACAAAAAGTGGTTGGGATTGGAGTTCAGAGCTATATTAATAATGATATGATGATAAAACCTACACATGCAATTACATTATTTCTGTGAATGGAAAACTAGATGCAAATGCAAGTCAACAGAGCTATACTCATATACAGATGTAACTCATTTCTGCTCATTTCATGAATTAACATTGTGGTTGAGGATGCAATTGCTACATGAAACATGAACCATGTTGATTGTTGAATATGAGCCATGTTATGTTACAAGTTTACAAAGCCTTGCAAGATTGAAATAGCATGAACAGACTACATGAAGAGAGCAACAGGCTCATATTGCTTGAGCTTCTCATATACACCCGACCAAGGCCGCTCATGAGCCACGGCTATGAGCTCCGCACGGGCCAAGCACGTCTGGCCCAAGCCATTCCATTTCCATCCAGCACCGGTTTTGGCCGTAGCCGATGACTTCCAACAACATTTTGATGGGGTGGCTCTTTATATTATTTCATTTAGCAGTCCATAAATATATAGAGAGTGAGCGCATGGTTTGCATCAGTGGCATATACCCACCAAATTCAACTAGCCTTTTTCACAAAAAGTAACCAAATGCCAACTTTCAGTGGACCAACGGCTTCATTGGAGTGTTCCAAAGCGGTTCCTGGAAATAATTAAAGTTTTAATTCATGAATGGAAAGGGAACATGTGGGTTTATAAGGCTTTTATGTAATATAATCGAGTTTTTGACCGATTTTGACCAAAAATGGATGTTTTGACGGTTTCCAGTAATGTTCTTGTGCTTTCTGGAGTAGTCCAGCGTTCGAAAATCCTGGAAATGGCATCGCTTCTCGGCCTTTTGGCTAAGATCAAAGTGTTTAAGGTCGGGACGTCTTCATCGTGGACGTCACAATCCCATTTGAGAACCGCCTGGGGGCCCTCACCACTGCTGCCAACACAAAGGTCGAGAAGTATACCCCTCTTGCTAATAGGCTCAAGGTGCAATATCCACACTACAGGAAGGTCATCGTGGTCCCTTTCGTAGTCGGAGCCCTGGGGTCGTGGCACAAACCAAATGACTCCTTCATGAAAGTCCTCTGCTCCAATGCATATGCAGCTCTCATGAGGAAACTGTGTGTCACCGATGTCATTCGCTGGTCCAGGGACATCTATGTCGAACACATCACTGGCCAAAAACAATACTCTTAACAAACATATTTATTCCAAACTCTGTGATATAAATTTATCATTATCCTACTGATCACATATTTTTCCTAATCATTTATATAAGAATCATACTAATTTGTAATTTTTTCAATGTAAGTAAGTTAAACATTAATGAAATAAATCTGTTCTTATCAGCTTAATCTCTGATACGACGCTCATTGAGTGTCTCAGTAGATTAAACCGATTTTTGGGAACAGGATGGGGTCGTGAAGCTTGCTTCCGCCCGTCCACGGGTTGGCCTGGTATTGCAGTACCGCCAGGATCGGTCCAATAAATATTATAAAGACAATAATCTCTTTTCCGAAAGGAAAGAAACATCTTTTATTTGATTTTTGCAAAGAGATCGAATTGGCACGGCCCTTGGGTCAACAGTGGGCTCTTAAAAAAGGACACAGCCCGGTTACTTTTATTTTGGAGGAGGCATATTCGTGATCAATTTTATTATTGGGGATGAGGAAGATCCTCCAATTTCTTTTAAATAAATGAATGAGCAAATAAATTAAACCAAAACTTTTGTTTCCATGAGCACAGTTCAGACATTCAATATGAAATGACAATTTCCCTGGAGGAATCAACATTGCTAGTTTTACATTTTAGGATTGCCGATATGAAATAAAAAATGAAAGCATTCATCCATTTTAGCTGGTTAATTTATTGACGGGCTTTCAAACTTATATTTTTAAATCATAAGACAAGAAATGAGAAATGAATTATTTTTAAATTATGTACATAGCCATCATAGAAATCTAACGTTTCTATTCACGTAAATATAGCACGAAATACTGAAATAATATGTAAGACTGCGGCTCATGTTTAAATCAAGAAGACTTATTTTTATTATCACTGAAGGCTGCCGCTTTCAAGACCAATTCATTGAACTCCTCTCGATTATCTGCATACACGTGGTGGCCAGCACCGTTTAATATCTGGAATAAAAAAAAATTGTAAATTTAATTTAATTAATAATCACTGTCGTAATTGGTTATTGCTAAAAAATATTAAGACATAGCTAATTATTTTTAAAGTGGGCTTTTTAAAATTTATACCTTAATGTCCACATATGAGTTGGGTCTCTTTGATTCTATCATCTCCATGGAGCACTTCTCAATCCATGACTTGGACCCATATAAAAAGGTAACTGGCACATCTTCCCTCAACTCCTGTATTCGGTGGATCATGGGCCGTTTGGCCCATCCAAAATTATTCATCATCGCATGGAAGGCGGCTTCCCCACTGGAGAATAAAAAAAATGACACATTGTCATTTAGGTATAACTTTACTTTGAGCATGTAACTTGTAATATAATTTTAAGTTAAGGTAACTTACGTGGGCTTTTGTGCGTTGCAGTGATAAATATATTCAGAGATGTTGACATTGTCTCCCGTCTCGCTCAACGCGGAAAACTTGTCGTTTAGGTCGGTCCTCACATTCCCTATCAGCTTTGGACCTATTTTAATTGATAATCAAAAGTTAAAATTATAGGCCAAGCCATAAATGAATATTTAAGTAAATAGATAATATGAAAATAAATTTGATTTGATTTGGTTAGCAAATCTCAGTTTACCCCAAGGTCCTGCAGCCCTTACAGCAGACAAAGGATTTATTCCAAGGGGCTGGATAACATAAGCAATCATTTTGACCCACCAGCGTATAGGATATTTTTCTGATAAGTCTGCCGGCTTCTCCGTATATCCCTATAAGGTCCACAAAGTGAAATGTAAAATGAGTTTATTTATTTAATTTAAAGAT
Organism: Pseudosinella alba; assembly: GCA_034700485.1. Lineage (NCBI taxonomy): Eukaryota > Metazoa > Arthropoda > Collembola > Entomobryomorpha > Entomobryidae > Pseudosinella > Pseudosinella alba. Next base: position 15,458 of record JAQIXQ010000750.1, read on the forward strand.
TAATTTAATTTGAGATTAGATTTAAATTAATTCAAAATTTGTTTTACCCAAGGGTCAGCCAGAACGAGATGCGACACTCTGTTGAAAATCAAGCAAAATTAGACATTAGTATGGTGATGATGACAAGACATGATATGGATTAATATTAACTTAATCACTTTGATAATATTTTATTTTACCTGTCTGGATATCGAATTGCATAAGAAGAGGAAATGAAGCCGCCCATGCTATGACCCACCAAGACAAACTGTTCCAAATTCATCTTCTTCCGCCACTCTTCAATGGATTCGGCAAGTTGTCGCTCGGCATCCTCAGACTGGGAACTGAACTGGGGTCGGGAGCTTCTTGCAAATCCTGCATAATCATATCATAATTTATTATAATCGAGCGACCTTATTGACAATGTGACAATGACAGGGATATTAAATTATAAGTCATACCTAAAAGGTCGATGACATAAACAGGTCGATCCGCCGCAAACTCATCAAGGTTAAGTGCCTACAATCCGGCACCTGATGCGAAGCCGTGGACCAAAACCAGCGGGGTCTTGTCCTTCCCATTTTCGGTATTTGCGAGGGTCCATATCTCATCGTCCTTTTTGCCAACCGTGGGTCCGATATTGATGTATTGTCCAGTAAATGGCATTTTGACGTCTGTTAAAAAATACAAAAATTAGATGAATTTGGTCATGAATGTCCTATACGGAATAAATTATATTTAAAAATATTTTATTTTATTCTGATTTAAATTCTTACATGACAGAATTCGTTTTTCAACAGCGCTCAATATCGCACTCGATGTGGGGATCCAACTACACCAGCTTTTAACTCCGCTGCAATATCACACAAATAATTAGCATTAACTACGTTATCTCCAAATATAAATTGAATTAAAATTTGAAATCGTATGATTAGTTGGTAGAAATATTCCATTTTATTTACCCTTCCTTGAGATTGTCCCCGATGCCCTCTGCATTCCCATTAGTTTCCAAATCGGTGGGGGAGGTTGGCCGCACCAAATCCTTGTCCATGTCAGTCGACGAGTTCGAAACACTCAACATGATTAGATTATATTTAAATTGCAATCTCAGAAATGACACGTAATTTCTTTACAAATTAAAATCGGAAAAAAAGATTTAATAGTTTTGTTTTCTTAAAGAAAATAATGTTTTAAATAATATTAAGAGAAATATGAAATGAAATATGAAGTGACTGAACGAGAAATAGAGAATGAGAACTGACGTGTTGTATTATTTCTGGCACTGTTGCACTGACAACCTTACAGAAGACAAATATCATCTATCTATCTGTCTGGCCGTGAATATGTTTTTGTTGTATGAGTTGTATCTAATGTTAAACCCATATTTCAGTTTCTGAATTCAACCTGTGGTAATGATTCTTCCTCTCCGTGATGCTTGTTCTGAAGGTCACTATTACACAAGATAATAATGTACATTGCCATTAACCTCTCAGTAATGATAGGTTCTAGTTTTTCTAACCACATCTGCAACACACAGTAGGAAAATGAAAAGTCAACTATGAGAAAGGACGACGTGTGATAGACTGGACGAACTGGTGAAGATTCCCATTCTCACATGAGTATGAATCATCATTATCGTCACTTTCTTATCATCATCATTTTTTTGTGCATGTTTTTTGTTAGTGAAAAATTCTCAAGTTGAACAGTTCACAATCACAATCCACATGAAAAAAATGCATGAGCCAAGCAAAGTTAAAATATCATGCATAAGTTATGGATTTCTCATGATGATGAAATGACTTTGCAAGCAAAGCTCAGCCGTTCCATCCAAGGCCATAACTCACCCAGCCAGCCTGGTAGTGGCTTTCCTTTGTGTATTTTTTCATCATATGGGAATGGAGAGTGGATGCCGGTGTAATGCTTATGAGGCTCAGCCACAGTATTATGTTTAGTAAGCATTATTATTATTGTCACATTCAGTGATATAATTCAATTACTACAAACTTCCATTACTAATTTGTCACTATCGGCTATCATCCATTTTGCGTGTTTCAATTTCCTTTTCTATGAATTTTGTTCATTATTGATTCCGTGCCAGTCACATGCTTTTACCCTTGCAACTAACTCGATTAGACACCTAATCATTTTAATAATGCAATGCTCTAATTAAATTTGAAATTTGACATCAACATAAGTTATTAAAATAAATTATTCATTTTCGGCATCAAAAAGAAAAAAATGTACATGGAAAAAGGTAAATTGTAGCTTTAAAAAATTAAGGCAATTTTTTTTTTTGAGTTTTGCTCTTGTCAGCAATTCGGCAGTAAATAATTTTTTGAAGAGTTTGTAGCTGGAAATGAGCATCAACCTTATCTGGTCGTGCCGGGTCTTATCAATCAAGTCCTTGCTAAAGTTTTATTGTCGAGAATGACCTGTTGATTAATATGTCTCAACTTGTACTGAATCAAGTAGATCCCATGACCTAATATGATATAAGTATTGAAGTAACTAATATCTTTAACAAGTCATTGAGGACGGAAAAAATATCGGTAAAAAAATGCATGCAAGTGTGAAGTCAATTGGTATTTAATAACTATGTGTAAGCCTTCTAATAATGAATTGATAATCAGACTAATTATTTTATAATTCAAATGGGGTCATCGCCTGACACTTTTAATTTATTTTCTATAAGATAAATGAAATATTAGCAAGAAATAGTTTTGAGACGGGTATTTCTGGGAAAAATAAACTTCCTGCTTATCAACAAAATTACTGGAGACCTATCATACCATAAAATGCAGTATAAAAAGGACATGATTTGATTTACCCTGTCATCAGTCAAAAGGCATCGGTTCTCTGCAGAAGATCATTGTAAAAAGGTTTTATTATTTTTTTAGTCCGATCTGATTATCCACACTCCCTAAACTATCTATACTTATTTGAAGGATGCGTTCCATCAGACGAATTGCGTTTGGGATTGTGTGTGCCATGGTCGTACTCATTGTTTCTCAAGCAACTCAATCCTCCGCTGTCCCGAACAACTCCTCAATACTGACAGAAGACATTGCATTGACTTTATCTTTGGCAACATTACACCGGTGTAGACTTGCAAGAGCAGATTTCCCCGCTTGTCAAGACCTTCACAACTTTTGCATAAACTGTGACGAACTTGTGGTCGAAGGTATTGAGGAGGTAACGGAGCATCCCCTGTTTGGAGCAGGTCGTCCCATCCCGCGCAGTACAGCTTGTTCCTGATCGGCAGCTAGAATCGATTTTTAAGCCGGGCATCCCGTTTTCGGGGGTCATGATTTCGGGCGGGATGCAATACGTGTCCGTGTTCCAACGGCATTTCCGGTTTTCTTCCAAAGTGTAAAGACCCCGGTCCACCCCAAATAGGGACTCGTAGGCTTAATTAGAATATTTGAAATAGGAAATTGTCAATTAGCAAATATAGTGTATATAATTGCTTTAATTTTATTCTAATTATCTTTAAAATGCTCACCAGTCTCTCCGCAAACACACTTTTGACTCTCCTTATCACAAACAAAGAGCTCCATGGAGGAGCAAAACTTCCAATTATTTTTCACCATTTTGATAGATAATTCCTCGAAGGAGGTCGTCTCCCCGGAAAAGCCCTGCCGGGTATAATTTTGTCGGATTTCCTCCACCTCCCAGGAGCATTCGTCCCCATATTTCAAGGCTTGGAGTTGGTTAAGTCCCCTCTGTAAGATGATGGAGGAGACATCCTTCACACTTTTTGATTCCGAAAGGGAGAGGAACGTGGCAGTGGCAATGCCCAAAACTAGAAAATATAACTTCAACATTTTTTTTTGCGAAATATGGATTGTTTAAAATGATCAATTCAATCCAATTCAATTGATATTATGATAAAAGTAGCTTGGGCTAGCTGTCAAAGCTGCATCTAAATTCAACAACCTCAAATTTCAATCTGGTGGAATTGTTGTTAGCCACATCCCATTTTATACCAATGTTAAAGTATTTTGGCAAGTAATGTTTAGCTCATTGTCATTTACCAGGAAGTCACATGTCCGGATTCACAGTTTTGACTACTACTTAGCACTTTAACTGGAACCGTGTCTTCAAAGTTGTTGACTTTAATGACCTTGCAATACGTATCGACAAATTATAAGTTGTATGACAAGACAAGCCAAGACAAGTCAGTTTGTTTAATATATTATATTACCCGAGTTTAAAATGTTTGCACATGATTAGGACCTAATACCAATTATCATGTAACATTCCATGCTTCATTCAACACTTCATTCATGAACATGCTCTACCATGTCAAAACAAATCTCGTTACCTTTATAAATTAAAATGGACCAATCAAAGGGATGGAGAAAGTTGATGTTAGTGTGACTAGTTGAATGTATTGTGCACGGAATTTGAATCGACTGATTTTGAATCAGGTAGATCCCATGACCTAATGTGATCCCAGTTGGTAAGTTATGCGATCAATTAATATCTTGCACTGGAATCCTGAATTATGACTTAAAAATTTATTTACACAAGGCAAGTAACTGCATTATACATGATATGCTGATTTAATTTGGTTTTCCTTAATAAAAATCTCAACTTGTCCCATAATGCAATAATATTAATTGGAGTCATTTACATAATAGTCAGTATTTTATTTGCAGCTGTATTTTGGAATTATTACATTGAGTAATATGTTAACTTAAATTATATGATTCTCAAAAAAGGAAATTGGCTTTAAATTAAAATTAAACATAATGAGATTACAAGAATATATATTTTATTAAGTCTTACATAAATATATCTAACTATTACCTACCAGTCTTGGGTCACTGAAGCCCCCGCAACGTATTTAACTAATGAGCCCAAATCCAACTCATCACCTGGTGCGGATCTCCTCCCACGCCCACTTGTACTCCCATCAGTAGTCTCATCCTCCTCTCCCATCAAACGAATTCGGTACAATGTGGGAGGCTCATCTTGATTATCACTATCCTTTGATGGTACTTGATACACGCTATTCTCATGCTCGTTCTCGGTGCTGTAATCGTCGGGACGAGTGGCCTCAACTTTACTTTGACCTTTCTTGTCCTGTTTGCAGGAGCAGATTTCTCCACTCGCCAAGACCTTCGACACCTTGGCTGGATCTGTGAAGAACTCCTGGTCGTAGGTGTTGAGGAGGTAGCGGAGCATCCCCTCTTTGGAGCAGGTTGTGCCATCCCTGGCAGTACAACTTGTTCCGGATCTGCAGCTGGAATCAATTTTTAAGCCGGGGACCTGGACGGAGGTCATGAATTCGGCGGGGACGCAGTACGTGTCCGTGTTCCAACGACATTTCCGGTTTTCTTCCAAAGTGTAAAGATCTCGCTCCACTCCAAATTGGGATTCGTAGCCTGGAATAAATTATTTAAATATGAAAATGTTAATTATAAAAGTATAAGTAATTTTGATTAATTAATCCTCTGTGCTAATTTTATTTTATTTTTTCATTAGAATGCTTACCCGGATCCCCACAAACACACTTTTGACTCTCCTTATCACAGACAAAGAGCTCCGTGGCGGAGCACAACTTCCAATCATTTTGCACAATTTTGATCATTAATTCCTGGAAGGAGGTTGTCTCTCCGGATAAGCCATGCCGGGTATAATTTTGCCTAATTTCCTCCACATCCCAAGAGCACTCGTCCCCATATTTCAGGGCTTGGACTTGGCTAAGGATCTTCTTTAAGATTATGCTGGACTCAACATCCTCCACACTCCTTGATTCTGAAAGGGAGAGGAATGTGGCAGTGGCTATGCCAAAAACTAGGAAAATTGATTTCAGCATTTTATTTGTCAAAACACTGATTGTTTTTAAAATGATGGATTTAAAAGTAGTTTATACTAGAAAAAATCTTCCGGACTATCTGTCAAGTTTATATATTATATAATGCCACCAATATCAAAACTCAATCTGATGCAATTGCTGTTGGTCGCATCCGATTTTATACTAATGTGAAAAATATTTAGTAGCAAGTAATGTTTAGCGCATTTTAATTTCCAAGAAAAGACTCAAGTCAGAATCCGAATTCACTATTTTGACAATTACTTGCCACTTCAACTGGATCCAGTCAAGAATCACCGAGCAAAACAATTCAACGACGTAAGCAAACTTCTTCAAAGTTGTTGACTTTATTGACCTTGTCCACATCTCGTATCTCGTAAATTATAAGTCCGTAGCGTCGCCAGGGGGAGGCGGGGGAGGCGGACCGCACAGGGCGGCACTTTGAGAGGGCG
>JAQIXQ010000751.1:0-21707 GCA_034700485.1 Pseudosinella alba
CATGATCACATTCTTCCTGATCAACTTGCTTTTGGAGCGTGCATTTCCTTTTTATTTCCCAACCACCGTAATAAACCTTCTCTCTCCTTCCCTTTTTATATGCACGTGACTTTTCCCTTTATTTATGAGTATGAGTATTTATATGCAAACTTCTTTCATAAAAAAAAAGTAAGCAAAAGCTCAATGTTACTTTTTATTCCTTTAAGTAAAATAGCTAGAAACTAGAAAATAAATGGATGTTTTCCTTCCCTCGCCATTTTTTATGAATGAATATCGTTAAAGGAACTTCGCTCCATCCTCCCTTTCCGTCCACCAAAGTCATTTATAATACCGCAGAATGGGAGAGGGATGAATGCAAAAGAAAAAAAACTTCACAAGAACATTTCAGAATCACGGAAAAGGAGTGTGTGATCTCTGCTCTTGGTCTCTTCTGCTGCAATGAGCACATGGCATGGGTAAAGAAAGACAAGGGAAAAAACTCAACAAAATTGCTAATGTTATGGGTGGACCATCTTCCTTCCTTCATTTCATATCATAGCTACATATCATTCATGAAATGAATCATGATGATGTACTTCTCCCAAAAACGAAACAGGTTAAATCATCCATTAGAAAAAACACACACATCATTCACCCACCCCAGTGGGTTCCGAGTTCACGAGGGACGGGACTCGGACTCGAAAAGTAATTAATTTCTTAATGCCCATTAAAAACAGGTAAAGTGGCATGGATGGAATGTTAACTCCTAATGGAACATGTGTAACCTCTTGCCTGGGCCCAACTTTAAATCTTAATTACTCTTATATGACTTAAGAGAGGAGAGGAAGTCAAGATATAAGTTATGTATCTTGCATTTGGGATGAGATGAGGAGATGAATGTGGAAAATGTGAACTTGCTTACGAGTTGTATATGCCAGGGCCATGCCATTCATTTCCATTTCCTATTCATATCCTCATCCTCATCCATCCACTCATTTTCTTCTTATCTCGAATGGAAAGCTTCTTTCGAATTTGTTTTTGGGGAAAGGGATATATTCATATGTACAGGTAGATAACATGACTGTTTTGGATTGGATGGGCCCCGGCCGTTAATCAGGTGCACGAACAAGTAATCTAATGAAACATGATAGACCACCTGCCTTTAGCCCAACAAGTACAACTTTTCTCCCGATCACATAACCAGAACCACATAAATGATTGGAATTAAGTTACAAAAAACGACTTGGTTGTAACCTGGTATCCCCTCTATCTAGAAGGGACAGGGGCATAGCCTAATATGCCAATTTGTTGATGATATGCTAAGATAAGGCAGTTAGGAAACATGAGAGTTGCTGGATTACATTTATTACATTGCCAAATTTTCTCGTGCATAAAATATTTCATCTTTGCTTTGGGGAGCCATCTCTCCCCATCACCATCATGATCACTCCCTCCGCCTCGCCTCGACATGGAGGGATGTCAACAGACACGTAAACAAACTGCTTATTTCTCATTCATACGAGAAGACATGATACGCGGAAGATGAAAGATTTTTATGAGGATTTGTGACAGATAAGTAATTTTTCTTCCCTTGCCTTTTGCTCAAAATCCGACTTGCTTACCAGACACCAAAAAAATTCTCAACCTCTCATCCCATCCCTCAAATCCAGTTTATCAGAGATTTAGATTACAGAGATGAGCTCTGACAAGGAGTGATTAAATTATTTAAGAAATTATGACAACCTTTAATATTCCAAGTTGTTAATTTGATAACAAGATTTTTTTCTTCTGTGGAGGTAGGCATTCAAGAAAGGAAATAGAAAATTGCTTAATATCCGTTCAAGTTAAGAAAAAAATATTAAAAATGCTTATCATTCCTTAAGATCAAACTTTTCACCTTAAAAGGTGGCTTCTTCTGGTTAGGCTTGAAACAAAAACTTAGGAGCTCATCATCATCACCATCATTATCATCAGCTTTACTATATCAGATTTGAAGCCGGAACGGGTTAGGTGGGACATTTTTTTTGTCTAAATTGCAATTTGTAATCGATACGTATCCTCATGTTTATTAAGTACTCTGTATGTATATTTTGAAACAAGTTTCTATCCATGTCCATAAGTTCAAGACAAAACGGGGAACATTCCTAATCCTGTACGAGGAAAAAAAAACGACGGTAATAAAAAACAGGATTTGATTTGCTTAACGTTTATTTCAATTATGTGTCCGCTACTCCTTCATTATTTCCCTGTGTGGGCTCATCTCAGCTCATATGTCCTCTCATCATTTTGCTACCTACCTACCTCGTGGAAAGGAATTTAATGTGGGGAATAGTAATCGTGCCATTAGAACTTTTTTTTAGTAATTTAATTTAAAAAACCGTACACACACCACACAACTCATAACCATGTTATATTGGTTCATTAATTAAATTAAACTGGTAGTCCTCATTACTGTCATTTCATTATCAACAACTCTCAAAAAAAAATGGATGACACTTGCTTTAGCTATTACTATTTATTACGTCCACCCAAGACTGAACCAAAGCAAACCCTGTCTTGAACTTGGTTGAAGTGAAGGAAAGTAAAAAGTCATAGTAAAAATGAACTCCGCTTCCCTGTTTACCCAACCAATTCACACGGTGGCCACACACTCGGCCAACTTACTCTTTAGTAGATTAACCCATTGCTCATAAATATAGGAAGAGAACTATGCAATGAAACTCATTTAAATTTAAAACTTGTTTATTAACTCAATCATTCAATAGGAATTGGGCTCACAACATACTCTCATCATTCGTGTATGATGGCTAGATGCCATATAGCAGCCATTCGTGAGTTTAAAAAAATATTGTCAAGTCAATAAAGATAATGAGATGCTTTGGGAATGATTATAAACACATAATTTAGCTAAAGCTGATCATCTTCATCATCCCACATCACATCAGTGTCAACATTTTTATCGCTTATCATCCCATCATCCTCAACATCATCACCCTCATGCACCAACCAGCAACACCATCATCGTCCTCATCATCCCCATCCCTAATTTATTTTCCATACAATGTGATCCGCCGTGATCCACATTACTTATTTCACTCTGTTGGAGCTGAGGCGTTAACAAAGTGATGTGAAAGGTGGGAACTATAATGGGAGTTCTCATCAGTCACCTCTACAAGTCATTTAGAAGACTAATATTGCTCACATGCATGATATGATGACGACGATGATGTTGATGATGATGCAGAAAAAGCTCAAACATAAAATAAAGCGCATAAATTATCTACCAAGCAGGGAGAGAGAGAGAGAGAGAGTAAAAGAGCTTCATCATAAACGACTACTCTCTTCTGAGGGAAGAAGACGGAGCCCCAGACCAGAGGAGAGGAAATGAAGATAAAATTTTGTTGGCACAAAAAACCATTGCATCGTCAATGCCATTCCCCAGCCAGAGCCAGAGCCCCACAACAAACTAAAATGGAATATTGTGTAGACCTAAGTTAAGTTACTCCCAGGTCTAGTCTCAGTCTTTAGGTAGCTACATATATAGGATTACAGCATCAGACCAGGCCAAAGTAAACTCATTCATATCATATCATCATTATTATTATGCTTATCTTATATAAGGAATAAAGCTTTTTCCCCTGCCTATTTACTTTGTTCCCTGATATTGACAGGGGAAAGAAGCAAACTGGGGATATTTGCTGATAGCTCATGTGTGAGTGGTAAATGTAGCAAGTTTATTCCCATTTATTTATGGGTGTGCGTGAAATACACGCGTAAACAAGGCGAGTGAGAGGAGTTTGGCTTGGCCGTAATGGAAATCGTTTGCTGAGGAAAGTCTCCAGAAAAAGGTTTCTCCTTCCAATATTCCAGCACCTTTGCCTTCTTTCCCGTTGCATGATATGATGATGGCGAAGAAGGAAAAAATCAGGAGAACATGGAATCACATATGAATTATATGACGGGGAAGATTGTATTAAAGGAGCTTGGATGGAACACCGCGTCTTCTTAGCAGATTGGGATGATGATGGGAAAAGGATGAATGGTTCCGTTCTTTCACTACTCTCTTTGTCATCGCCACATCACACCAATGCCGAAAAGTATAGTGCAGATTGGTTTTGGTATTATATTGGCTTGGCTTGCTTGGATTTCAATACTGCTCTGGGGAGGTTTCGGTGTTAGTTTGGTTTATTCGGGTGCCATTTCATTTCAATTTATAGGAGACGCTGTTGTGTCATGATAAATTATGCCCATATAATGAGCCTCCTTACTTGTACTAATATCTTTTTGTAATGTTGCGCTAATGTCCTTTTACAGGGGTTTCACTGGCAGCGATATACATTAATATGACGCTTCTCACCCTCACCTCCAGTTTTTTTTGGCATTTATGCCCAGTTTTTTATTTTTGGGTGGGAAAATTGCGACGGATTTTTAAAAGGAAAATATAAATATTGTATGTATTATGCATTTGCTAAAAGCCAACATAATTTAAGATTGTTTTTCTTCTATGGGAAATGGATACATATATTGTCAATGCCAATAATAAATACAACATGACTTTACTTACAGTTTATTTAAGTTGGGGCTGTTCGCAAACAGTAAGTCCGGAACACTCCTTAGCCGGTTGCTGCTCAGGCGACTAGAATAAAAAAGAAAACAAAAAACTTATTAATATTATAGTTAGAATTGGATTAGAATTCATTATTATTTGATTGCTTAATACGTGATTATGATTATTAACCAACGGACACTGCCAATATGTACACATTACTTAAATATCAAAGCAAAAATTCACGGATAGGGAAAGTTTCTCTGTCTGTGTTCATTATCACTCATTATCATATTCTGTTGCGACCATGACCAAACATACATAAATGAGATGTTTCTGGCCATTTTCTTCCAACAGTCCCAACCAACCCGATCAACTAAGGTAAGCTAAGGAAAGAAAAGGGGATAAAGCGGAAGGAAGTAGATTAGCTTACACAAACTATCATATAAAGTCTACATCATTCGCGAGGAAGGTAAATCTATCTAACGCATTCTGTAACACCGCCATATCAGCTCCCAGGAGCCCTTTTTAGAAGGAGAAAAAAATTACTATAATCCCATTCCATGTTCCATTCTTGCTGATTCTTATATAGGTATGTATACTCAAAGCTAATATACAGCTTTTGATGATGAAGATGATGAAATGATCCCAATTTTCCATTTCCCACATTGCATTGTGTCAAAACCCAAACAGGGAATGAGATTTTCTCAGCCTGGGAAATAGCTAAAGTCTATCATCAATATCAACCTCCACTTCCACCATGAGAAAAAAACTGCTCCCAGGCATGGCTTCATTTCTATTCATAAAAGGACAAATTCGTTTCCTCCACAGGAAAGGAAAAGACGAAAAAAAAAATATCCCGTATCCCATATCTCTTGTGGGATTGCCCACCTACCGTGCCCATATGTGTGGGGGCAGGTGGAAAGGTTGGGAAAAAGTTGGTAAATACTTTCTCCTTAAATCAATCCCATCCCGGTTCCTTTGTGGTGACTTTTCCCAATATATATCAGGGCAGAGGGGGGGAAGTTGCAATAAAACGAGAGGTGAGAGCAAACATAACGTAGCAGGAACGAACTTTCCCCTATCACCACCACCACCACCATCATCATCATCAACATTTTGTCGGATGCCTCGGCGGCCTAGGCTTACTCTTTGGTGTATTACACAGGTAGAAACTAATACCGTTGCAAAACTAATGATTGTCACAGACGGACATAAAAAACGCTCTGAATTGTGATTACGACTGGAGTAGAGAAAGAACACGGGAATGGCAATTCCGATGATTCTTTTTTTCTTCCCCGTTTTTCCCGTTAGATCTAATAAGAGCGTGAAGCGTGTGCGGGCTCTTTTTAGTATTGGATTGGTTTGTCTGAAATTAAGAGTTACAACTTACTCTCTTTTCCCTCCTTGCATGAGGGCAATCAAAGGAGAGAAGGTTTCACTATGCTCGGATCGGATCACTCTGTCCGCCAATTTATTGTTACTTTGGTGGTGTGTTCTAATGTCTCAACCTAACACAGTTTTATGGGTGGATTGGGACAGGAGAGAGAGAGAGAAAGAAACAAATTTTAGGATGCAATATTACGGTGGTAAAATGCTGGTGCTGACATGAAATTGGACATCCGTATCACCACCGCCACACTAAAATCATTAGTGTTTATTGGAGTCAGGTGGAATAAGAGTTAATTAATTTAATGGTAGATAAATCCAATGACTTGGTGTAGTATTTATATGTATTTTAAGGCAAAGAAATAAATTTAGCATGGGTGGTTTGGTTGGTTTGGTTTTGGTTGAGAGAGGATATTTTTAATGGTTGCAAATGTAGACATTAGAAATGAAATGGAATGAAATTACATGAGACATGGGATGACCCCTTTGGCACCACAAACAAATTAGTCTTTGCTGTTAGTTATTGTATGACCTTGGCCAAATTAAGACAAATTGTTTAATTTCGTTATCTAGCACAATCACAATCAGAATGTGAGTGAGGGATGAGGTTGTTGCAGCAACCTAGTCAGTCAACAAAATACAAAAGCAGTTTAATTGCCACACAAGGAATAACATTTACTTGTTAGGGCTTACTGTAGGTCAATCACTGGAACTTTGGCCAAGCAGGCAGTATTTTTTTTTTATTGGAATTATCATGAGCATATGAACGACCATCATTCTTTTATTACACAATATCACCTCCATACAATCCTTGTTGATTATCTTGGAAGGTTTTATTAAGAAAACTGGATAACAAAAGAATGAATATGGTCATGATGATGATCACTATTATCGCGAAAATTATAAAATGATGGTGGTGGTCATCGACTTGGCTTCATCGTCATTTGCAAAATCTTTGAAGCTGCTTGAATTATACCTTTCGAGGAATTTGACAATATCCATTGTCATATATTTTCATATCGTTAGTTCTCTTCCAACACAATACAATTCCGTATTCAGTTCGACTACCTCGAATCTACTTCTCCTTGTATTAGTACCTAAATATAAAAGATTCCAAAATATTTTACTGACACAAAAGGACACACTATTTTATTAGGGTTCGCGGATTTATAAGAAAAAATCTTGTATTATTCTCCACCCAAAGTTTATCCCAACTTTCCAACTATGTCATTAAAACGAAAAGTGATCCGTGAGAAGAAAAATAAACAATGCGCATTTCATATAGAATGAAATTAAAGTAGGGTGAAAAGTTTTCCTCTTCTTCTCCTTCTTCTCCTTCTTCTCAAGGGGAGAACAAGTAGAGGAGAAAACAGAGTAGTGTGGGAAGTCAAAGCCAAAGCCAACACCAAAGCCAAAAACTTTACTCTCCCAACCAGCTATAGTGGATTGCCGAAGAAGCTTTCTCTCCTTCTATATGGCTCTGTGTACAAAAGAATATTTAAAGACTCCCCACTCCCCACATTATCCACTGTTAAAAGGGGAAGGGCTCCAATTGATGCATTGAAATAGTTACAAGGCCTTCCATCGCCCCTCATTTATTATTAAAATAAAGACATGCTCAACTTTTATGTGGTGGTGGTGGCGTGGTGGTGGTATAGATGGTGAAAGTTGGGACTCAACGAATAGGCACATCCACTTTCATAAATAGACATTAGCTACTTTATAATATGTGGGGGGGGGGGAGAAAGAGAGAGAAAAAGTTACAAAGACAACTTCCATGTTTGTTTCATAAACTTTCACCACTCTCATATGAATCTATGAATGGGTAAGTGAACTGGAAGAAAGTTTTTTTCTCTCCTTATTTCTTTCTCTCCTTGGAAGAGAGAGAGAGGAATAAGGAGAGAAAGGAAAAGTTTTTACAATGATATAATTTCCCTTTCACACCTCTCCCAACTCCTTTCCCCATCCACATCCTATCCTCCTCTCCCATAAATATACATTCTCATCCGGGACACGATGGGACAGTCGGTGACAGGAGATAAGAAAGGACATTGTATTAAAAATGTATACAAAATTTATATAACCCATTCCATCTCAGAGTAGTCAGCCTCCTCCTCACTCCTCCAAACTTGTATGAATCAGGTAGAGATTTTACTCACAGGATTTGATTTATTTTATTTCATGTTTTTTTGACAACAAAGCTCCCACTTTGGAGGAAGAGACGAGAGAGGGAGAGAGAAAGATGGATGGTTTCACTTTTATTATCCAATTTATTGTTCCTGATTAATTTAGTTTTAAGTTGGCCACCCCCTTTCAAAACAATATCAATTTTCAGGAGTACAATTTCATTCTTGAATTAATCAAAGATAAAGGGGAAGGGGATAATACAGTATTCCATCCAGAGAGAGAGAGAGATCCAATTCACAATCAGTCAAAGAGTTATTTATGTATATGGCATACCTCCAACCATCTAAACTTATGTTAGAATCCCATGACATGAATTAAAGTCATGTTAGGAGGGGATGATCTTCTTAACTAACTTGGGAATCCAGTTAAGAATTAATATCCTTTGCTAAACGTAATATCCACCTATACTCATTACAGTTGGATGTTTGTGGATTGGATTGGATGTCCATATATGCCCATGCCAACTTGTTATTAAATAGCTTTGCGTGGGCAGGGAGGTAAATTGGCTGTCCATTGAGGTATCAAAATTCATTTCATATGGATTGGATTTACCTTTCATAAAAAAAAACTACTCAATCCATCTCTCTCCCTCTCTCCCTCATTGAAGGCAATTACCTTGGATGGAATAATATCTACTTAGTCCATCACTCCATCCATGATTCAATCCAGTCGTTTAGCAAGGAAGGAGAGGGAAAGTGGCTTGGATGTCGGATGTCGGACGTGTAATTTGTTCATCCACCACATCCACGACATTCCACATGTTTTTCCATTGTGCCGTAGCAAATTGCCGCAACAATATATGCATGGATTAAATGGAATATTTCCCAATCAAATCATTTCCAGCAAACAATAATAACATGCTTCTCTCTAAAGATACGGCATGGAATGAATCACGCATCATATCATAATAATATCATATCAAGTTATATGGATATGATCCATGCGGAAAAGCGGAATGTCTTCATTTTTTTATATCAAACTTTTTACGCATATTTCACCAAAACTCAGATTTCTCTCCGCATTCCTCCAAACTTCCACATGGGCCATGCATGGATTATTATGATGTGATGGCTTTTTGTTGCATAACCGGTTTTCCCGACAAAACATCAGAGATGATTATGATTACCGAAAGGGAAGACTCAAGCAAAATAATAACGAAATGTTGCATAACTCCCTATCCCCCAATCTTGTAGATGAAATGAGTTGCGTATAATCCTTCACATGGATATGATTTGATATTTATAAATCCGATGCAATGCAATCCCCCCAAAAAAGTCGGACCTGATTTATTTCCAGAAAAGGGGAATACACGCGTAGATTCCTAGAGTTATTATATTATGCAACGCACCTTGTGTGATTGATTAACCAGCTACAATACTATTAGATGGATTGATGGATGAAGCTGCTTACTAAAAATCCGGGGTTTTCCTCACAGAAACGGTGAAAAAACGGATTGAATGCCCATCAAGAATTTTATTTCTACGTAAGGATTTGGGGATCAACCCAATTGAAAAAGTGATTACTTTAAGAAGGAACTCTCACTTTAATTACTTTGAAATATGGGTTGTTCCGTGCTCCTTTTAACTTTTCCCGGGATAATTAACTGTTTATTTCCTTAAGTGGAATTCCATCCGCCTGTGAAGGTGATGCAAATCTTCAAAAGAAAAAGAAAAGCTTTCTGACAAAGGACTTTTTCCCCACCTTTATGTAACCAAAGGTGAATCTAGTCATTTGGAATGGAACTACTTTGTATATTCGGGATTCGGACGTGGGGTATCAAAAACGCTAATCCAGTGACGAAGGGCGACAAAGAAAAAATCTACCTATTCCTCAAAATTGCATCTTAACTTCCATCATTATATAATGTTCAAGTAGGTATGTTTTAAACTCTTCAGTGGCACACGCTTGATAGAGCTTTTTACCTGTATCTGGATAAAAATGCCTATAATTCATTTCAACTCATTCATAACTATTAGGTAAATGTGCATATTCACAAGTTATATAAATGGCTAAAATGGATAAAGATCTTTTTTGCTTTCTGCAACTTTTTCTGAACAAATATAAGTAAATTCCTGAGACTTCCACTCCACTCCACATCCATATTATCCACATCCACATCCACCTTAGCAAGTCAAATAGGAAATCTAGTGGGATTTGCTATCACAATCGTGCCTAATGTGCGCTTTTTCCTCTAACTCTCTCTCTCTCTGGAGGGATTTGATATACTTGTTTAGCACAGGTTTATTCCAGTTTTTTTCTTCTTCCTCCTCCCAAATTCAATCCGGCTGTTTGCCTCTTGAGCATAGGTACATCGGTACATAGGCATCATGCTGAACTTATTCATCGCATTTTAGTGAGCTAAAATGCATACCGAATCATCGTCATGGACGTTTGGGGAACGGGAACATTTTTTTTACTTTTGGAGTAGGCTAAACTGCTTTGAAATGAGCTTCTTAGCATCACATTCCAGCTAATCTTCCCTTTCATGCAAAAGGTATTTCATCAGTATTAGCATTAGTAAGTATTAGCGAAGAAGAGCAAATTTTTCAAAAAATAAAAAAATAAAATAAAGAAACGTGTTCTCCTCCGAACCAGCAGCAGCTGAAGAAACTGCTTTCTTAACCCTGTCATGTGCTCCTCCAAATCATATTTAAAATATATATCATTTGTAAGCTGACAGATTGGAGCATAAGCCGAAAGTTGCAACTTTTCTAAGCCCACTTACTTGTCTGGAAAAGAAATACTTATCATGTAAATCTCCTAAATCAAACTTTTAAAGTGTAAAGTCACTCTGATAAAAAAATATTTAATTTCAGACATTTTTTTTTCAGAGGTAAAAATGATTTCTATATCGCCCATATGTAATATCGTAATCTTAAACAAATATCATTTCATTTCATTCTATGTTGCATAGCGATGCATACCATGTCATATGTAAGTAAATACTTGTAAAAAAGGAGAAAACTTTTATTATGCAATTTTGCCATCTTTTACGAATCCATAAATTCCTTCCTTCCCAATGCATTTTTTTTCGCCAGGCCAGGAGGAAGGATCACGCAGAGTGAATTTAGACCAAGAGAGAGGGAAAAGTTGGGAATTGCAATATCCGACTCCAACTCCGACCCGACATAATAACAAGTGTTAAAAAAAACCTTCCTCCATATCCCTTCATCTCGCCGAATTTATATTAATACAAAAATAAATAAAAAGCACGAGCATAAATATTATGGTGGAACTATGGAATGAGTGAAAGCACTCATGTTCCGTGTCAGGGGAAACATGCACTACATATACTAGTACATGTGTTGCACGTGAGAAGTGTCAAGTTCCACACACACACATCAGACTCTCCGTGAGAAGTGTCAATATAATAGCCATATTAGAAAACAGTGAAAATTGCGTGTTTTGCTTATATGCTCCATCATCATCATCACCACCATTCCCTTTTTTTCTACAACTTTTCCCAACAAATGCATATTTCCGCAATCCAATCCAGCACCTTCATTTAAGTAAACCAAGTAGAGAGGCATAGTCTAGTAGACTGGTCCTGTGCTCCTGTCCTGCTTTTGCTTCGGTCCGGAGCAAAATCAGCCAAAATGAAAATAAAAACCAGAAAGGGAAAGCTAATAACGGATTTAAATCCGGCCAGCGAGTTAACTGAACCTCCTACCTACCACTCACTACTCCTGCTCCTACCTAGATTAGCTCTCTCTACTTTTATGTAACATTTGCATAGCATTAAATTACACCGGATTATAGCTCAGGTGACTATATCAACCCGAAACAGCCCCACCACCAACGGCACTGGCACCGGACCAGCGAGACCAGAGACCTGCTGAAGAGCACCACGCCACGCCACAACAGCCATGAAGCCAAGCCAAGCCACATTTTCTCCCTGTGTGTACTTACTTACTTTACTATGTGGATCGATAACTGTTTTACTTTTGTTCTCTCTCTTCCAGCCACTATTTTTTTGGCGTTTGGGGGCTCCAGCTATCATAACAATTTGTATATAATGTGCGTTCCCAAACGCACAACACCCATATTTTTATTCTCTCCCTTTTCCACCTAAAAGAACAACACAATAGATAAGCTAACGCTAAACTAAAATAGCTTATAAGTAAAAAAAAAAATATAAATTGGTCTTCGGAGAGTGAAAAGATATATAGCCACATACATTCATTTATTTATTTATACTTTATGCAATATGCACCACCATAACTACCCCAAACCATCTACAAGTATTCCAGGTTGTTTTCTCTCCTTTTAAAAGCTCTTATTTCCCTGGTTTTTTTATATGTATATTTTTTATGCGTGTTTGTGCTCCTGCTCTTATATGATCAGACGATTAGCATGGTGTAGCCATAAAATCCGGCTTCCGCACATACTCTATTATCCCCTGCCATAACTAGTTTTCTTATGGAACCTTCCCTGACAAAGAAAGAGAGAGAGAGAGAGAGAAGAAAAAAAAACATTTTACTGGTCCAAAAGTGGCAAACCATGCCAAGCAAGATAAAGGAGAGAGCTATATAGCCCAGTTGCAAAGACTTTGGTTGGGTAATAATAAGAATTGGGGAAGGGGATATAACTAATATAATATAATATAATTTTTTTCCTTTGCTTTCGTCTTCCAAGTTGAGTCCCAGAGACTCTCTCTCTCTCTCTCCCTCAGTGAGAGAATGAGATGGAGATGGAGAGAGAGAGAGGAATGGGGCATTAGTATAAATTACGATGTCAGATAAAATCTTTACATTAGCAAATAAAACAATAAAATCATTACATTACATTATTACATCGGATCGGAGATATTGTTCCGAGCTACCGAACCAGAACCAGTGAAGAATGATGATCCTGTGATCATGAATTTGGATGATGTTGATGATGATGGGATGGGACACTGTTTTCAGAGTGGATTGGATTGGTTTGGATTGTTTGTAGATGAGAAGATGTGCACATCATCATCATTTTCATCATCATCATAGCCTTATCTTCTATCTCGGCCCCTATATAATACTGACTCCTTTATAGATTAAATGTGTGTTCATTCTACTTTACTGCATCCTCATCCCCAACCTCCTCCTGGTCTTTTCTAACGCTGAGAAATGGCGTTCAGGTCATTTCCCATGCATGAGATATGAGACACTGTTTCTCAATCAGCCAGCACTATGACTACCTTTATCTACTCCAACTCCAGTCCACTATTGTTATACCTGGTTTGATGGTGGATGCCCACGTCCATTTTCATGTCGACTTGCATCTGTAAAAGTTTTATGGGGACTTTTCCCTTTTTTACTACTTTTTACAGCTTTTTCGCATCTTCTTCCCTTGTATAATTACCCTTTTATATCATCCTCTCCATCCCATCACTATCTTATCCAGGGAGCTCATTCATATCATATCATATCATACCATATCATATCCTTTACACCTTTTCCATCCATCCATTTCGATATAGCCATGTATCCACATCCACCTGTCCATAATTGATTAGGATAGATGTATCCTCCATCCTAAAGGAAGATGCACATAAGCCATGAGCATCTTCTCAAAGAAGCAGCTTTTTTTCCTCAAAAGAAAACTAAATATGTACCTTATAAACCCGGACGATGGTTTCAACAGAAGAGGAGAAAAAAAACTATTTTCAACTTTGTTGGAAATAATCTTGAAAAAAATGATAACAAAAACAAGTTGTTGAACAGGAATAAAAAATAAGTATATATATAGCACTTTAGTGCTGACTTGCTCTTTTTTCCCCAGATTTCATGATAATATGTAAGTGTAAGACACAAAGTCTTTATAGCTGATGGCTTGGCAAAAAGCAGAAGACAAGAGCAAAGGGAAAAAATCCCAACGCTCCTCTTTCTCTTCCCATCTTCCCATCTCTTGTTTTTATTTTCTCTCTCTTTCTTTTTTTATGTCCATCAGCACAGGACTTGTTACACTTTCACTTTTTCTTCTTTTTTTCAGAATGAAAGTGGGACTGACTGTCAAGCCTTTCTTCAAAAAAAAATATAAGTAAGTACATAGCCCCTGTTTAAGTATATGTATATCTTTCCATCATTTTGCTTCCGCCAAAGAGCTTTCCCTTTTCTTTATTTTTAGCTTGAAAAGGTCCAGGGGAAAATGAAGGACTTATCTTTAGCCTTCCCATTTTCTCCCTCCAACACTAACTCCACCACCATCTTTTTATGATCTTTCTCTCTCCTCTCACTCCTCTTCTGTGAGGGAGGGGGGAAAGTAGCTGAGGTAAGGAATAAAAAAAGGATCAGCTCCTTAGTTTTTTTCTCCCTCTTACTTTCCCATCCTTCTCACATGCTTATAATAATGTAGTCCTTTTTTTCTTCTTCCTTTCTCCCTTTCCTTCCCCGGCCAAACTACATTTTCTCGCCGCCACTTTTTTCCCTTTCATTTCATTTCACTTCATATCATATATATGACCAACTGGAACAAAACTGAATTCATTTCATATCATATCGTTAAGAGCATAAGAAGGGTGAGAAGGAACCCAATAAAAAGCATGAGGAAAAGGCTACTTTTTTTGCTCATTTCATCCTTCCTTTGTCCAATCCACTTTCCCCTCCAGCCTATAGAATAGTAATCAAATCCATTTCTCTTTCCCCTTCCTCCTTTCTCCATCCTATTCCACCTCTTTCAAAAAAGAAAGTGTTTGCCCAGGAGTCATACACATCCACGTATGTATGTATAGCTGGCGGATAAAAAGGATAAATGTGTGTGTGTGGATTGACTAGATGTGTGGATGGTCCAAAGACACGAAACAGGAATTAGAATCAGACATGGGCTTACACTTTCAGGAAGTGGAAAATGTTGCACATCCCAACCCAATCCCTTAAGCAAGAAGGGAAAGAGAAAGAAAAGAGAAAGTAAAAAACGAACTTATAGATTTTCCCTAAAATATATAAGTACTTGCAAAGCCTGTGTGTGCATGTGTGTGGATTGTGGATTTTGTGGATATTCAGGGGAAACCCTGGCACGCACTCATCATAACATGTGTTACCATATGGACATATATGGACTATATGCTACCCTGAGCACCCCAGTCCAGAACACTTGAGCATAAATAGCTATTCACACTGCAACATAATCACCCCGACCAAAAGCGTCTTCCCGTGACCCGACCCTAAAGAAGAAGAAGAGGAAGGGAAAAATCTAACAAATTATTATACGGCAACCCAAAGAAAAGGACTACCAAACACCGACTACTTATACTTGGTGTGTACCTCTAACGTAGTTGCTCGGCCCATTACAAAATCCATTTGTATTTCCATAAAGTTATGCGCTCCAAGGAGGAAAGAAAATCCTTTGAAGACACTGTTTTCTCTTTCCCTCTCTCCCTCTCCCATATTATATGTTATTTTTTCCTCCCGAAAAAAAAAGACTGCTCCGGGTGTTGTTCCTTTCTCTCTTTTTTTGTCTATGGCAAATATAATATCCCTTTTTAATGTGATATTACATGAGCGGAAGTAAAGTTATTCTTTTGGGTAGGAGCCCAAACAGAATAAAAATAGGAGAGAAAAAAAGGTGAAAATGAAGGGAGAAATAATATTCGCCAAGGCATATAAAAAACGGGTGTGAGGATGATATGATGTGATATGATATGATTTTCTTCAGGATATATAAGTTATCTTACAAAAGTATATCTTCT
This sequence comes from Pseudosinella alba, assembly GCA_034700485.1. NCBI lineage: Eukaryota > Metazoa > Arthropoda > Collembola > Entomobryomorpha > Entomobryidae > Pseudosinella > Pseudosinella alba. Next base: position 15,765 of record JAQIXQ010000751.1, read on the forward strand.
CCTTGGAGAGGAAGAGAGGAGAAAAAAGTGAAGGAAATCTTGTAAGAAAAGTCAAAAGAGAGAATAAAACGCCAAGCCAGACCAGGCCAGTATAAAAAAGCCAAACAGCTTCCTATAAGGTGGAGATAGATCTTATTCCTTTTCGTCTCTCCGTGCCTATTTGAAAGTGAGTGGAATGTAATGCAATGCTGCTGGAGGAGTAGTCACTCACTCACTCTTTCTTTCGCTGTTCCTGCTACTGCAGCATAAAATAATAGGGTGATGTGATGGTGATAGCCTAAGAAAACTGAGAAAATTCCCTTAAGGCATAAAAATAAAAAGAATTCTGTTCTCTCTGAAGAAAAGAAAAAGTTTTTTTTTGTTGTTGTTACTGAATATTTGTATACGAATTTGGTAGACAGGGTGTAATACCTATACGAGGTAGGTTACTTAGGTTAGGTTGTCCCCTTGTTCATATTATTGTAGTTGGGGTGGTGGTGGAGGTGGTGGTGGTGTTGGAATGATCGGGATAATAAACTGGATGGTTTGATGGTGATGTTGATGCTGATGGTGATCTAGTTCGGGATTCATTCACACAAGTTCATGTTCCTTGTCCTCACCCATACCAGCCCCAGCCAGACAAGACATACCATTCATTTTATATGCTAGGGAGGGCATGTCAAAGCCCAACTAGTAGTACAAAATGTTACATTTGGTTTGGTGTTTCTTTTCCCCGTTCATATCATCATCTTATATACAAATGGTTGTTATCTGGACATTAGATGGCGAGAAGAAGAATTTCTGGACAAGAGAATCGAATCGAGAAGAACTTCACCAAAGCCAACAGAGGAAGAAGAGGAGAAGGAGAAAAAGGACACGATTTATATGTGAAGATGTGAGGATGAAGATGAGGATGAGGGTCGGGATAAATATTTTTTTCTTGGCTTGGCTTTGGCTGCCTACTCCTCCGCTGCCCCGCAAGGTTACTCCCTGGCATCATTATTACTTGTGAAGTTCAATCCGAGAACCTCTCCATACAAATTTATTGTGTAATAATAATAATATTGTTAGGGCGATGGTGGTGGACGATGGGCAAGGAAGAGGAATAGTCATAGTCATAGTTCCTGATAGATATATATGGACGTGGATGCACCCAAGTCATGTGCATTATATTATTTGATACTTTATATTGGTATGTTCCCTTCTCAACTATAACATAGTTCAATAGAGTCCTTTCCCATACCCCGGAATAAGAAGAAATGAATGGTTTTCTTCGTGGTCGCATCACATCACATCCCATCCCATCTCTGGCTCCTCCATTGGAGCCAAAACACGGAATAAGAATAAGAATATATTTATAAGAAAAGGGAAAAACAAGTTGGGAGAGTTTGGTTTTGGTTTGGTTGAATGGGTTGGAAAAGGAAATGATGATGATCATCAGCTACATGATCTTTGTGTGATGATTCTTCCTCCTTACAAGAAGGGAGATCTACTTATTCTTCCCTTCCTCATCCCATCTCCCTGTTTTTTCCTGTTCTTTATATCCATATCTCTATCTGGATTCTGGATTGGATTCTCTCTGGATATAATAATATGAATATACCTATGTTCCTTTTGTATCCCCCTTTATGTGTATCTGATTGGGCCAGCTCAATTATGGGATTCCGTTCACAGGATGGCCTTTGGCTCCATTTTTTCATCATCACCACAAGCAAATCAATAAGTTTCACAGCAGCGTGCCGGCCAGCCATATAGTAAAAGTATTATTATTATTATCTTGTAAGTAGGTTTGTTTTTATAGGGAAGGATTTTTCCCTTCTCCCTATTCTACTTTTCTCTATAATAATGTATATTTTTAATACAGTACAAATGGCTGCACAGAAGAATGAGGTTGACGAAGGAATATACCTAGATACTTTATAAGAAGGAGAGAAGTCAGAATCCAGGATCCAAGACGGAGAGGGAAATATGGAGCTCCAGAGTTCCAGAAAGAAATTTTTACATTTTCTCCCCTGTCCCTCTCCCCCCATCAAAAACAGTGAGGGAGCATAAGCTGACTAAGTATTATGTAAGAAGGGGAATAATGGCTTCTCCTCTTTCTTACAAGTTTCTGGAGAAATATAGCCGTAAAAAATGTTATATATTAGGGACGGACGGTGAGAGAGAGAGAGAAGGAGAGAGGAGTTATGATATGGCTATGGCGAGAGTTTTTAGCTTCTTGAATGGAGGGAGAGAGAAGATCTCCCTCAGTTAGACTGTCTTCTTCTTCCCCCGCCATATATTCCCTAACTTATGTATCATCATTCATATTTATTCATGTAAAAATATCTTGATTCCCAGCCAACTATAATATCTATCATCAGGGGTACTTGATACAAGATTTATTGACTATTGTTACCTATCCCCCCCGACCGAACCCAAACCAACTATCATATCATATCACATCCATGTTCATGTATATTAGTTCAGGGGGAAAGGGAGGATTGGTCTGGGGTGGTGGTAGTTATGGAGGTTATGGAGGATGAGGAGAGGAGAAAGTACATGAACTGTCCCATATCATATCATATCATATCCTCCCAAGGAGGAGGAAACTCTCAGGTCGGGATAAGCTCACAAGTCAGAAAGAGAAATATATTATATGGGCATATTTTGTTTGAAATAGACTCAAGAACCCACACCGGGGTAATAATAAGTACGTACTTCATTTCATTTTATGTTTGCTTTAAATGACCACAAGGGACTCGGAACAGATAGGATGAATTGCCCTGGTATAGGATTCCTTTTATTGTCTCGCCCTCTCATCTTTTATCCCCACTTGTTCAGCCTAACTAGACTATTCAATAAAAAATTCAGGAAGGGATGGGATATGGAGAGAGCTCCACAGAAGAAGAAGAAAAAAGAGGAACGGGAACTACAGAACTACAACTACCTCGTGGTAAAATAAAATAGTGACTTCCGGATACTGATATTGCACACACAAGTACAAGTACATCTAAAGGAAAATTTAGATATGAAATGGAGATGAAGAGAAAGAGGGAAAGAGTAACCCACACACACCTCATGACTTTTCTTCTCCCCGTTTTTTTTTCAGTGTTGGGAAATAAATGGTGATAGGAGAGGAATGGTGGCAGGGGAGGAAGAAAAAAAAAGGAGAATTCCAAGAGTGATGAGCTTGTCTACTTTTCCCATTTTCTTGGATCCATATGTAGGTTGAAGGATTAATGGATATACGTGCCATGACTGGTTTAGGGGAAGGGAGAGAGAGGGGAAACAATTTCACCGCTGTCTACCACCGACCCACCACCATACCATCACCGTCATCATCAGCAGCATCAGCATCATCATCTTTGATTCTTACCAAAAAATTTAAATAGGTATCTGGATTCAGATATAACATAAATGGATCCAGAATACAAATTCCCTGTCTATCTCCCTGACTCTCTCTCTCTGGAAAGATGAAACAAGCTTGTCATGCCATGTATATGGCAAAGCCAAAGCCAAGTCATGTTGTTGGATCTGGGTTGAAAGTAAAAATGTTCTTTTTCTTTCCATTTTTTTCTTTAACTAACTAAAAATGTACATAAGCTGAGTCAGATGAGAGGAACTCCTTTTCCCAAAGACTCCGGATCCGGAGGCTTCCCCCCCTCTCTCTCCCGAGGTGGAGGAGAAGTAAAAAAACATGGAAAGAAGATTTAGCCCCAGTTCCAAGGTGATTCCGTATGATTGACAATAAGTGAGCAGTTTGCGAGTTTGCAGCTTTCCCTATAATTAATAGCTTTTATGCGAAAAGTATAGCGGGAGTTTTGGGGAGGAGGGAAATAATATTGAATAATGAGAGAGTTCCAATGTCACGTAAATGGTATAAATTCATGTCAACTCTTAAAGGCTCTACGTGGACTAGATAGAAACATATTTTGCTCTGTTCCTCCGATCCTTCACTGAATGTGAGAGCATCATGATCATCACATATCCTCCTGGAACACGGATGTGGAACTGGAACTGGAACTGCTGCTGGAACCAAAATTGGATTCTACATTATGCACGATCAGCTTCCAAAGAAATGATCATGATCATTCTTCGCCAACTCATCCAATTCCCCAGTAAAAATAACTGGGACTAATACCCCACTAATACCTATTGTACTAGAATACTTAGATGGTCGCTCCAGCCCTATAAATAACAAGTAGAGTGTAAGTAAAGTAAAAGTGAACCAGTTTCCTGCATAATTAATGGCTCCCCATTTTGAGCTAAAAATGGGGCCGCTTCTCAAAGGAGGAGAGAGGGAGAGAAAGATAGAGCAAGAGACATGACATAACTCACATTGGATCCATCAACTATTGATGTTCGTAGGAGGAGGATAGAGAGAGAGAGAGAGATCCTACATGGCCATATCAACATTTAATTCTCATCTCATTCCTTTCCTTCCTCCAGGATATTAGGGAGGGATGGGAGGAGAGGAGATGGAGGAGACATAACAGGGATGGGAAAGAGATGAAACAGATCAGTGCTAATCTTTAAGTAAATAAATGTAATTGAAAAAAGATAGGTAGGGGGAGAGGGAAAGAAAGGGATTCCATGGGATCAAGTACAGTTACGCTACAACTCCTACTCTCTCTCTCTCCGGCACTTTTTACTAGAGCCCACACTAAATAAATCAAATACTATTTCCAGGACTGTTGCAAACTGCAATAGAGTTACAGTTGGAGATGTATTTTTTTTTCTATCTGGTTGAAGGAAGAGCATCATGATCATGATCAGGAACATGATCATCTCATCACCTACAGGCAAAACAACATAAAAACTTCATCTAGCCCAACAACCCAACCCAGTTAGGGCTTAAATGGAGTAGAAGGACGAGGGAAACTCTTTTTGGAACATGGGTGATTTGATACACGGGGAATGATGGGAACGGGATATAATGCTTGTTTACTCCTATTCACCATTTTGTTTGCAGTTAAGATTTACTGGGGGGAAAAATGTTCCAAGTGGTTGCACTCCTCCGTAACTAGGTAAGCTACATTCATACAAGGGAATAGAGGATGATGATGGGATATATGGAGACTTGTCTTCTCCTCTTCATATTTTCACTCACTCGATTCATGGGATGGCCATTTCCCACGTTCTCTCTCTCTCTCTCTTCTCAATCATTTCATGTCCTAAAAAGATCAAGATCCGTCCTCGTTTCTCTCCAATGTATTTTCTTTTTTTCAAGTGAGCTCGGCTCAATGGAGACGGTAAATGAACAAAGAAATGCTTTTAAGCTGGATCTGGAAATAGGAAAACATGGGCAGGCTTTCAATCAGAGCAATTATAATGTTTTTTGGATCTCCCCCCCTGAATATTTCATTAGCTCGATCAAACCCTGAAAATATGACCATGAACAAATCGAGGAGGAGAAGAAAATCACAGGAGATCAGTAACCATAAGTACATTTGTGAGATGGGGACAAGAATGTTTGTACTTGGTGGAGAGGAGAGGAGATATGATGTTGATTGTTGACCTATTCAATCATACCATCATCCCATCATCCCATGCCATACCAGACAAAAAATGGGGTCTCCCTCCCAACTTGTGCAACTTTCTTTCTTTAGTCGGGCTTACTCCTCCACTTGGCTTGGTGGGGAAAGACCCAGTCAGGGAGAGAGAGAGGGAGAGAAAGAAGAAAATTCTTTCCTTTTAAATCCTTTCTCCTTTCTCCCCCTCTCCTCAAACTCTTCAGAATAACTCTGCCCAGATTTCCCTCTCCTATTATTCTCCAATCGGAAGGGTTTTAGTGGTGAAAATTTTTCACATTCTTCCCTCAATTTATCAAGTGAACGGGAAGAAAGTGGCGGAGGAGAGAGAGAGAGGGAGAAGAAGAACAAAAAAGGCGAAATTCAAACGTCAAGATTCTTTCAAGTGATTTGGAGTGGTATCTCTTGGAAGGATTTTTCCTTTTGTCTGCACGCTCCCTCTCCTCTGAAA
>JAQIXQ010000752.1:0-21705 GCA_034700485.1 Pseudosinella alba
TTATTTAATTAATATCCATAATTTTGTTATAGATAAGATAAATAATAAAAATGCCATAAATGCCTTTTTGAGCAGAGCAAAATGCCATATTCATTCATTAAAAAATGTCATTTGTTGACTTCTCTGCTGATGATACTGATGAAGCAGATATAGGTATATTCCTTACGTATGCATTTCAACTGAAATTACCTAACATGTCTTTGCTTTAGACTAAAGCAAGGAATTTTAATGTTTCAAATAGATATGGGCCATACCAAAAAATATTTTATCTCGTCAAAGGAGATCCCTGAACTAAAATACAATCCAATCCATGTCCATAATGAAATGACGCAATACAATTCATCTCAACCGAACTTAATTGTCCAACCTTTTGTATTCGATGGAACTGATGGAAGAATCAAATTCGAATATTATACTATTATGTAATATGTACCTACATACACAATTATAGTGACAGAATAAATTAGATAAAATCCACATGCAACTGCAGTTTTCATTGTGCGTGCATTATCCGTTTCCGTCAAGTTTTTACATTCATTCTACGTCCATGTCAAATTGTCAAGTCATGACATTATTGTGTGGATGAAACAATTATTTTTTGAAGCCCTCACAGTACAACTTTTACAAGTACAGTAACCAAACCAAAAATCATGCCGAAAGCTGTGAAGAAGAAGAGCTTTTTATGACCATGTATGTATTCAAAGTTTTATGATTTTGTTTCTGTTTTTTTTCTGTCGTGTCGTGGATGGACAATTTACTTGCATATAAACATAATATAGCCATTCTCATTGCAGGTTTATGTTAACCTATTGCAGGTTTATATGTTCATAACTCCATATGCATTCATATGCAAACCTTTTTTAACAAAACTTATATTGGATCAGGAAATATTAAAAGGAAAGGCAACTTGTTATTAGAGACTTTAATTCAGTTGTATGCAGTGACTTCGGCCAACCATGTTATTTTAATACTTATATGAGATGTTCTGCATCGTCAAAAGGCTCCTTACAACTGAAACACCCCAAACAAGTTACCAAAAGCAAACAGGTGCAGGTGCTTGCATCTGATTCGGATTCAATCAGGTCTTAACTTTTTTGTTTATCTTGCATTTATCGAGGAGGTTGGGTTGTGGGTTGTAGAAAAATATTTACTGTTTACTCTATGCCTACATAAATGCAACTAGAAACTGATGATTATGAGGTGTTAGTAGTCATAAACAGTGCATTCAACAACATTATATCCTTAATGATGGATATATTTCAGAATTAGGTGTCACGTTATTATAGACTTTATCAATATTATAATGGCAGGCTATACGCATTCGGGAGTAGTTTGCTCAAGGAAGAATTCTTAGTTGGTTCCTTAAAAAGAGTTATGATATGATTATGAGTGGTTGAAGCTGAGAAAGCAGCAATTCTATAATCTTTGAATGAATACAGTTCATTGCATTAACAATTACCACTTAGATGTGATCAAGCCAGTGTTAAACATTCAGTGACTCGCAATAGTCGTACTGGACCCTAGCTTAAATCACAGTTTATTTATCAGTATCGCCATTACCTCCTCCATATCGAATACAATTAGGCCCTTCTTCTCTTCTGAGGAAATATCATCAACCAGTTTTGATTAGCTGTCCGCGACAGTCAGTCAGACTTTTTGATCGTTGGTCAAGTTTTTTAACTGTTGAAGTTGAAGTGAGTATTTCGCATTTTCCGTTTTAATATGATTTCAGTTTTTATTACATAAGTGACCTACAGTCAGAGGAAAATTCCTGTCAAGCAGGCAATGATAATTAATATTAATGATCTCCTCTTAAAATTACGAGGATCATATCATATCATAAACAGTTCGTCTTAAAACTTAAATTCTTTTTGTCTGACTGAGGAGGAGAGAACTCATCATCCCAAATAATTATATTCTGCTTTTAAGAGCCTTGGTGGTCCGAACCGTTGCATAAGTTGGTGTTGGTGCTAAAATGGCTCCCCGAGGAAAAAAATACATTGAAGCTAATGAAAAATGGGAATGGAAGGGGCAACTTGCAAACATTCTTCTAAAGTGCCAAGTAGCAAAGTGAATATACGTGAATATGCAATGTGATTTAATAATAAGCATAGCAAAAAACTGAATTTGTAATGTGCAAAGATGCAACCTGACTTGGGCGTAGTATTCTGAAATTCCGTTTCAAATGGCAAGTGCAAACAACATGGGAGCCCGATATTGAAGTGGTCGGTTTGAGTTCCACTGCAAATATGGAAGTGTAATTGTAATAAACAATAAAAGTAAAATAAAATGGCTTGTTCAATTTAGTACATCCACATCGAACATGGAAAGGGTTTGAGAGAGTTTCGGAGTGCGAATGGGACGGACAGGCTGTTGGAGCTGTTGAAGAACAAACAAACTCATTAATAAAGTTGGCCTGTACATGCTCCTTCAGATAAGGTCTCGAAAATTATTTCAAGTAAGCAGGTACCCACTTACAACTTATATTTTTTTAATGTTGAGGGTGGCGAGGGGAAGAGAATCTGGGAGAGTGTAAAAATGGAAGGATGGAGATGAATGTAATTGAGAAGAGAAAGATCAACAAAAGTGCAAACTAAAACTAAACATATTTGCATTATGGACATAGCTAAGGTACATCGGTACATGGTGTATTTATTGATCACGAGAACAATTTTTTTTTTCTTCTCTAGCACTTTATGACACTTTGCCCCTTCTTGTGCAAAAACCCATGTCAACTTCAACTTTTACATGATTGCCAACTTGTGAACATTTCTTTCCTATGTAGATACGGTACGGTCCCATTAAAGTAGGGAGAAAATTGCTACCAGTTCATATTAGAAGTTAGGGGATATGGATAGCATTTCATTTTCATGTAAGCATTATTCCTCCCATTTTTTTATCCATTCAACTTTTATTGCCATGAGATGAGATAGATGCCAGTTTTGCCACTCCCTCTCCTGCCCATAATGTCCTCAGACATGAGACGTGTTGGAGCTTGCGAATGTGACAAAAACACGTGAGAATGAGCTAGAGAAGTCGTATTAGAAAGAAGGAGTATAAAAACTGTTGTTGCGCTGCTTGGTTGAACTTTCTGGGTCTTTCTTTGCCCAGACATAAAGCAAGAACCAAGTTGAAATATATTTTTTCCTTCCTGCTCATTTAAAATGCAAATTTTGAGAATTGCATAATAGGCAAGAGCTCGTTATGTCAGTTACGGAAGGATGATGAAACGGTACGGAAATGGCTTTCTTACTTGGATGGATATTGAACAAAGTTATGCTGAAAATATATTATGCAGAAATTTTAGTGACCGCATTTCTGATCCACTGAACTGATGAAATAATCAAAATGCAAATTTTCCTGACGAATTACAGCATGAGCTATATTTTGCGAATAATAATAAAAACCGAGACGTGAATATCTCAATTAGGTAGTTATTTTTATTGTACTCGCCCAATTTGTTGATATTTTGATGTGACATGGACATCGACTGGGAATTAGGGTTGTCAATGTTAATATACGTATGCCGACTGACGACTTTATGAATGATCCATATAATCTTTGATTGCCTTATCATAATATCATTGACAGGGGCATGAGCATTATGTAATTTTACCGGTCCATGAGAGTAGCACGTAAATATTATCGTATTATTTCCCAATATCGCTCACCTATTTCGGTGAGTGAGTTTACTTAATTGAAATGTTTTACATGAAGATTAAGCATATTGACATGTCCCATCTTCGTGTTTATCTAACTTTCAATAAATGACTGGCTCCAATATAAAAGTTGAGTTTGTATGCTTCCAGAAATAACACAGAATCTCTTCTGAATGAACACAGACTGAGCCTCCAGTTTTGAAGATTTTCAGTGTAATATTTGCTCATCTTTTTTATGGCTCCGTCTATCTCTTATTCAGGAACAATGGCAATGATAATGTTTTTCAAGCAAACAAGAGAGGTAAATAAATATGGTACACTTAACTGGACTGACCCATTCATTACTACCTTTGCTTATGATATTGTTAAATTAGCTGTTCCATTATGTATATTACATGATTTGATGAGAAAACTCTGTCCGATGAATACAATATTTTTTGGCATTTCGGGATTGGGAATTGGAAATAAGAAATTCTTATTAAGAACCAACATAAATGCAAATGCTTTATAAATGCATACATCTAGCATAATTCTATTCACAGGCAAGTTACAATATGGTGTTCGTAAATAAGTAAATTCAGCAAGGATTATATTTTTTTAAAAGAAGTCCACGAATAATACATGAAAATAACATCCAAAGGACAGCATCGAGAAAGAAATGTTTACGAAAGTTAATACCCCTATTATTATTTAGTTAGTCACATTGACTCAAACAGGAACATGAAGAGAAAAAATAAGAAAAATGTCAGTTTGCCAATTACGACTACCACGAAAAGCAATGTAAAGCTTAAACTGGGAACCATAATTTTAACTTATTATGCCATATCTTCATGCACATAGCAGCCTCAGAAACGCCGTGATGATGATTCTCAGCAATCATCATCGTCGTCGTCTGCAATAATTTCAGCTCTGATGAAAAGGATCATATCCTATCCACCTCCTGAGTTTCTTCCAAGTTTGTCCGGTCGGTACTCATCATCTTATTACTTAAGAATTGAACAAAAAAATTAGAATAAAATTTCCCCTTTCCTCAGTCTCAGCCATGTACGAAGTTGGCTGATCCGATGACTTTCCTCTTTCCTGACTAGTCAGCAAAGCCACATCAAAAGCCAGCGTCGACACATGTTGCATGAATCTGAATTTCATAGTAAAAAAATATGCTCACACGGAATATCAGGAGCGAGCATTCCTCCAACTCCATTGCAATGGCTGCAGATTAATCATAATCACGGCACGGCTCATTCAACATAAGTCAAGTACATACATGAGCATTATTATTGCATTCGTCCACACACATGCCTCATATTCAAGTTCCTAATGTAAAGTCGAAGTGTCATGTTTGTGTTCCTTTTTTACCAATCATTTCCTTTATCTCATTATTTGCCCTGGTGTAGTGCATTGTATTGCTAGCCAAATTAATATATCTTTTTATGTCATGTTATGTTTCATGCTGAGCTGATGATGATGATGAGAAGGGTTATCATCACCATTATTATGAAATGCCTATGAATATTAACAGAGTATTATCATCAGTATCACCATCACCATCAGAAACTTTATCACTTTTTGTCGTGTAGTATTGTGATTTGTTTCTCATGAATGGGCTCAATCGTGTAGCTCATGAGCATGCCTCATATTCTCTTGCCTTAATTTTAATTTTCGGGGACAGCACCTCTCCACTCTGTTCTAGCCTGCTAACTAATCACTTTTGTGAAATATTGGGCTGTGCTGATTTGTCTCACAGGAGAGTCTGGCCACTGAGGTTCGAGTTCCTGTCAGAAATAGTTGAGCCTCCGAATAGTGCTTGGCATGCGGTATATTTACGCCAATATTAAAACGGATATGTTAATTCCGGCATTAAGATCGGAAAGATAGTTTTTGAATCTGATGGATTGTTGGACATTTGGAAAGACTCGTTAGTGGATAAATTGACAAACTCAAAAAGATGTTTACTATTACCTAATATTTTTTTTTCTTTTCAAAAAGTGTTAATTGTGTCATAGTCATATTTTACGCAGTCATAGCCAAGTTGGTTCATCTCTCCATACTCGCCTATTTTTACGATTGTAGATGAATAAAAGTTAACAAAAAATAAGACGTTGTGAATGTTTCTTTTTGTAGTTTTGCCTGTTTCCTGCTGCTACAGTTCAATGAAGCATGAATAGAGGAGGATAGACTGTAGACAATTGAGTGTCACCTCATCACTTCCGGTTGGAAGACCACTTCCCAATTTAATTTCCCATTTCCACTATATATACATATATGTTCGACCAGCTATTCCAACTTGAAATTTCCAAAAAGTGGTTATGAGTTCTGGAAAAAACCAATCTTAAGTGAAGAAATTTATATTTCGCGTTTCTCAGAAGTGTATATCTTTCCCATCAAAAGAACAGAATGACCACGAAAGTAAAGGACGTTGAAACGGCAGAGCCAGATCCGGGCTGGGCTGCTAATTTAAGAACCGGTGGAGGTTACTTTAAAAGCTCCTCAGGGGGAGCTGGAGGGAGCAATCCGTCAGATTCAAAGGTTTCCTCAGGGAAGAATAAAAAAGGAGGTGGAGGGGTAATGGAAGAAGAGCTCAAATTGTTGGTATCTCCTTCATCGCCACTATCTCCAGCCTCTCTGACGAAACCTACAATAATCCCGGCATCACCAAGTGGGGGGACCAAGAAGGATGATACCGACATCCTCGATCATAGTAACAATGCCACGTTGACATTTAACGGATTAGATGACCATGATCACACCACGACCTACACGGGGACGATAAACTCGCTAAGTAGGATTAGGAATAGGTTTAGCTCCAAATATGGGAGGATGAGGAAAAGGGTCGTCTTCAAAAATGGGGATTGCAACCTCCACCAAACAAATATTTCCAAGAGGAGGAGGAAGTATTTGGCGGATTTGTTCATTACGCTTGTTGACCTCCAGGTATATATATCAGATTCAGATTAAAATGACTTGATTACGTGATATATGACTTAATTGAAGCGGATTAAAGTACAATGTAAACACATTTGCAGTGGAGATGGACATTCCTTTTATTTGCCATGAGCTTTCTCAGTTCATGGACCTGTTTTGCTGCTGTGTACTGGCTTATTTCCTATACGCATGGGGACCTGGAGGTTGAGAATTTACAGGAGAATTCAGGTAAATACAATAAAACAGCTCGTGTAGTAATCTGAAACAAATGCCTACAGGGTTTTTTACTAATTGGACTCCGTGATCAAGCTGGAGAGTTTGTAAAATATTTGTTTTAATTTGGGGCAGGATGGAAAGGATGTGTAAATAACTTGCACAGCTTCACGAGTGCCTTCCTCTTCAGTATTGAAACTCAAACGACAATAGGCTACGGTTCCAGGTACACAACGGAAGAGTGTCCGGAAGCAATATTTATGATGGTGAGTGAACATTTGGAGCACTATTATGCATTTGTATACATGAATATAAGCCATGGAACAGAATAAAACAACTCATTCCTGTTCAATTAAATACATGACAAGCTTTTTTATCTTCTCTCTATATTTCTATCTTTCTTCTAGTGTATACAAAGCATCTTGGGAACTATAATTCAGGTATGTTAACTTTCCATCATAAATAAATGAATATGTGCATGTGCGGGACTACAATAAACCGGACAGTGAAAGAAAACGTTATAACAAATGTGTTGAGAGTATAAACACCCGAGTTTTCCAAATGGAAACACAAAAGGTCCTTGCTCCTGGTTGCGTTATACTTTCACTTCATTTCCAATTCCATGCAAATTATTTACATTTATGATTCTGATGTCTGTATGCTACATCGTTAATCGTACAAATTTGCAAAGAGAAAGACAAAAAAAATAGATTGTCTAGTATTTCCCCACATAGGTAGTTCTACGGCGCACCCTTTCCTTCACTTTTACTCTCCTTGTCCCCAATCCGAATCGCCGAAGAAAAGTTAAATATAACGGTTTCCCATTCATTTTGAAATCGCTCCTTTCCATTAGAATCTGTAAGTTAAACTGGTTCGGTTGTGAACAAAAATACTTTACTTTTTTCTTTCCCCCCTTTGTCAATTTTTATTCCATCTCAAAACTTTGTTTTTGATGATGGGAATCCAATTTTGCCTTCCATTTTTTGTGGATTCCCTGATCCATCTCTGTCCTTTTGTGCTGGAGGGAGGAACATGATCATCACAGGAGCACGTTTTCTTGTCCCTCCACATGTACATGTTCCCCATTCGTCTCGTTTGATGTGATCTGAGCTGATCCACTTATTTGGTTTTGGAAGTAGGCTTTCATGGTTGGTGTCGTCTTTACAAAGATGAGCCGTCCGAAGAAGAGAACGGAAACGTTGATGTTCAGCCGTTACGCGGTGATCAACCAGAGGGATGGCAACCTCACTCTTCAAATAAGGGTGGGCGACTTACGGGACCAGGTTAGTTGAAAAAGTTGAGAAAATCATATTAGGCCTAAGGACTAAAACAAAAGTTGGGGCAAGGGGATATTGAGTTCATATCTAAAATCTAGTTATAATCATCCTCCATCATTGTTTGAGCTCTGACATTTGACAATGATGGACGATGAGATGAATGAGTACATTAACTTACCTTGCTTCAAAGGAAAGATTTTTTGGAAAGGTGCAAAAGAAAAGGAAGATTTTGGGAGCAAAAATGATTTTGTTTTTATGTCGATCGGTCACTCTTCTTTACTGTCGCTCATAAACCACTTCAAATATCCTTTTGAGGTAATCGTGACCAAAGCTAATTTTTAGAATCTTATAATCGTAACCTTTTTTGTTTTACTTATTTATTTCAGAGCCACATAATTTGTGCCTCCATCCGAGCTCAATTGATCACAAGACGTCAGACATCGGAGGGGGAAATCCTTCCATTCTACCAACACGAGCTGAAAGTCGGGGTGGACAGTGACCAGCAAGCAGTTTTCTTCATATGGCCCATGGTAGTCATCCACAAGATTGATTCGGACTCCCCCCTCTACCTCATCTCGGCTGAGGAGCTGCTCAAAGAGAAATTTGAGATCGTGGTCATTCTCGAAGGTGTGATTGAGTCCACGGGAGCAACCACCCAGGCGAGAAGCTCTTACTTACCGTCAGGTAAAATCAAATTTAAAGATCCTATAGTTGGGGATCATTCTACTTAACTCGAATGGAAACGGTTGCTTTGACCAATCGTATTATCGTTAAGCAAGGAGGGATATATGATATTGATATGGCATTCCCAGTTCCTGTCAATTGACAGTCTCCATTTTTGGTTTCCTTTTGCTGACTGAGCAAAATTCTATTTTTATTTCAAACTGGAATGGGACATCCAAATCCTCCCCTGTGGAAAGTTAATTATTATTGTCGCTTGCTATATCAGTTAAAGTAAGCGTATTATTTTTTTTTCCTTAGAAATCCTCTGGGGTCACCGTTTCGAGCCATTGGTCACCTTCAAGAAGGAGCTTGGGGAGTATGCTGTCGACTACAGTCTTTTCAATAATACTTATGAAGTGGACACTCCAAGATGTAGTGCGAGTGCGCTCACGGAGATTCAAAATACAGAGGCAGATCTTACAAGACAAGGTAAATCCACATGAAAGAATGAGCTAAAACAAATTGTTCCAAACAAGGAGAGGAGACGTGCACACAATCAGGCACTATCATTTCCGTTGTCTTCACTCCCTTTCGTACTCTGTATGCAAAGTTCTTTCATCCTGAAACATGTTCCCTCCATGAATGCCTCCAAGCTTATTCTCTTTTAATTTCCTTCCTCTAGAGGATTTTAGAGGAAGGATGGGGCTTTTTGTGGTTGATTTTTTCATACCCGATTTTTTGTTGCAAATTTCAGGTTTGAGAATTCTCGCTCCATTCCATGTGTCAACTGTGGAGGAGAAGAAGGATGGGACTGGTGGGCATCCCGCTCCCCTTAGAACCAGATCTACGCCATCCGATGGCAGTGGCGAAGGTGGTAGTGGAAGTGGGACATCAACCCA
This sequence comes from Pseudosinella alba, assembly GCA_034700485.1. Taxonomy (NCBI): domain Eukaryota; kingdom Metazoa; phylum Arthropoda; class Collembola; order Entomobryomorpha; family Entomobryidae; genus Pseudosinella; species Pseudosinella alba. The sequence continues at coordinate 9,634 of JAQIXQ010000752.1, forward strand.
GGCTGGAGTAGTTGGTGTTGGTGGTAGCATCCCGCTACAATCCTCCAGTAAATAACTTACCGGAAACCGGGAGAGCACACCTCTCTCCATCTTCCTTACACTTTAGCAGCGATTATATATAACTTGAGGAGCAAGTTTTAAGATCTGTAAAAAACTCAAGCTAGAAAAATGAATGGGCATTACTGGAAGTAGAAGTAGAGTCCTTTTTGTATGAAATATTAAGACCAACTCTAGTATGCATGTAGATGGACTTGGACAGGATATAAAGCTAATGAATATTTTGTTTTGTCGGGGATGCCATCCCGGCTCGCCAATTTCGGAATTGCTTGGTTGGCTAGAAATGAATAAATAAATGGAGGAAGAGAGGGCAATATAAGAACTTTTAAAAACTTTCACTTTTATCATGTTAATAAACCTGTTCCCGGTTTCCCAAGGAGTGTTTCATAGCATACAAGTTTTCCCTTTGCGATGCAATTTTATGAAGCTGGTTGGAGGGAGTCCATGCAAAAGTGTTATTTTATTACTGTCAAAACCTCATTCAGTCCCATGTTCAGGTGTTTCTCCTGTGCTGTCTTCAGATAGCATTACGTTATAGCATTCTTACATTTCTTAGCTGAAAATAACGGACAAGGATGTTTTCTTCCCAGACAGAGACAGATTAGGGAAAGCAGAGGTGCATCTAGGGAATATAGGTAGGTATCGAGAATTCGAGAAGCTAGTGAATTTGCACAACCATTCCATTTCTTACAATCAACGTCCATCCTTCCCCTTCACTCCTAATTTCTCTCCAGGAAGTTACCCAACTGGGGAAAAGTTCCTCATCCTTATTTCCGTATTTAAATCTACTTTTCCTTATTTGTGTAATCTAGTTTGGCCTCCTGTAACTTTCTGCTTATGTGTTATGGAATCAGAGAGGCTGAGGAGGGAAAATGCATTTATGTAAATATGAAATCGCATTTGGAAGGAGTAGTTGGTATTCCCGGAAAATACCAACATACATTTATTTTGTGAAAATATGCAGGTATACGTTTCGAGAAGAATATTTAGGATTTTAACATACCTACTTTTCTAGGAAGTTTTTTATTTAAAGTTATGTTGATTCTGATTAGAACGCCAACGCAAGTCAATCAACCACTGGCATATGTGAATACAATCAACATCACAAAGTTTAAATGATTTTATTATTTTTGGTAGACGATAGAAATATCTAGGTAGATAATATGTTAGATGTAAAGTTAACAGCAATATTAAATGATTGTATTCATCAATACTGACATGTGAAGTATAATTCATAAAGCGATTTTATACCAAAGTGTTTCCTGCTTACAAGGAAGGTAAAGAAGTAGAATTATTTTATTTGAAATAATAATTCCCCCAGAGAGAAGTATACTCTGGTAGCAAAATGTTATTTTACATTACTGGGATGTTATTTTCCTCATAGCTTGGTTGTAATGCAGAACAACATACTAATTATATAATAAATGCGCTATGAAATATTTTTATAACTGTGCACATCTCCTGTAGTAAAAAAGTAATTCAATCGTATTATTTAAATCATATTGCAGTCAATTGAGCCTTTTCGGTTTATTCAATGCACATGGCGTACCTTTGCTGATAAACTAGCATTATTAAAATAAAATAGAATAATAATTCCTTGTATGAATCTGAAGCATGTTTTATGATTAGCGATTAGATAGCGAGTCATACTGTACCCCGCTAATGATGATCAATGATATGAACAATAATTTCGGAAATAAAATTAGTTTCATCTAATTTAAAATAGATCAATGTAAAATGTATTCTTTTTTTTCTTCAAAATTTATTTAGATTAATTTTGCAATAATTTATATTACATTGGTTTTGATAACAATAATATGCAAGATATTACCTATACATACTTTTATAATGCGTCATTATTCTATATTTACTTAATAGCTCAGTGGCCAGGTTTTCTTTTGTATATAATTTATTCATTACTGTGATCGATACCTAACCGTAAGTATATCTTGTCATTGAGATGTCCGTCTATATTATAATTCGATACATTGGTTATAATTAGATATTTTCTCTGATGCAGCTAAACTTTCTATTTTTATATCAATCCTTAGTAATTGTAATATACATACATACCTACTTAATAGCTATATTATTTCATAGTCAGGTGGTCTGTAAGGAAGAACTCCAATAATTAATTAAAGGATTCTCAAATGATTATTGATTCATGATTATCGTTGCCTCTTACATCCTCTTAATTAAATTGGATAAAAACGTCTTTCATTTTCCCTTCAGTAAATAATTAATTAGTGCTACTCCTAAAATAATTAAATATGAATTATTCCTCTTCTCGGCGATGCGATAGTATGATACTTAACATTAACTGTCATTGTATAAAGATGGCATCATCACCAGTCACCGCTCACCGTCTGACATAATTGGAAAAAAATCGGCTTGTCCGCTCCTAAATAATAAAGGAGCTATAATACAAATAGGTGCATATAACTATTTTAACCTCACATTACCATAAAATCAGCATGAGCGGATGTATTCATGACATGACATTTAGGGAAAAGTACCATGCGCTATTACAGCATAGCCCATCTAACAAAGTAAAATATAGGTATATAGTCAAACGTATATTTCCATCCATTCATTTCCACTTTCTCTTTATTCTGCTTTCTCCTTTCTCATATTGCTCCACTTTATATATAAGTATAATGGCTTCATACCAACAACACTCACATTTCGCAGCATAAGCCATCCATTCTTTCTACCTTTCCAGCTTTCCCAGTGTACTTAAGAGGGTAATGCGCCATTAACTACGTACATTTCCGCGTAATAATGATATCCGCCTTTTTACATAATGGAAATGGCATAATTTATTACAAATGTTCTAAACTGTGTAAGGCTATGAAGAATATAAAAGGGTATGGTTGGACCAGACCGTTGGAAAAATGAGAAGGGCAGCCCCGGCATCCAACCGTTTTCATGTTCATGGGACGACTGCATGCTGTGTAGCACTGCATTTACTGCCGTTTCCTCCACCCACGCATTTATGCATCCCATGGCCATGGCTATATCATATCCCCATGTAAAAAAAACGAGGTGAAAGTGGATGCGGATGAGTTACTTTCTCCTCCCTCATAAACACTTATTATTAGATTGAGGATTTAGCAAAAAAAAAAGTTCAGTGTGATGGCTTGTGCTACTTTTCACTTTTACTTTTACTTTGTGTAAACTGTCCCATTCAAAGGTTTTCAGAGAAAATGGGAAAGCTTCAAAATGTAATGGAATGTGTGACTTTTATTTTGAAGGTTTTCACTTTTTTGATACAAAAAAAACATACGGTTGTCGGTAGTCGGCACTTCATCAGCAATCATAGTATTTTAGAGATACATATGTACTGAATGGTAGACAATTTTATGTTCGATTGACGGAATTGAAATAAAATATATTTTCATGCAAGGTAGCAAGAAGCTGGGCAGCTTTCAGAATCTCTCCCTCCTGTAAATTTTTTATTGCCGAATGGATGGCTTTCGCTTGACTCGAGGTAAGCGGATAATGAAGAGTAGCGGATTTCAAAGGAAGATGTGCCGGGATTATTGCTTTTTCCTAAATTAGTTCTTGTCGTTTTTGACTGATTATGTTGAGAGTGAGAGTGAATGACTGAGTGAGTGATGCGGATGATGATCATGATCATGCTAACTTTGCCTGAAGATATGTTAGGGATATAGATTATTACACGGAGAGTGAAATTTCAGTCTAAAATGTCTGTATATATCAGTTTCTGATGGGATATGTAGAATCCTACTTCTAACGACGAAATGACTTTATTTTATAGTCACTTTATCTTTTAGGTACTTCCTCTGATCAATTAACATGAGAGCATATAAATATCCTGGAACTTAAGCCGCTTGAATCGTAAAAGCAAATCCAAAGTGAAACAAAATTGCCTCCGTTTGGAACAAAATGAAATATTTTATATCTTTCACTTAACTCAAACTCCAATCCAGTCCTCCATCTACATCCTTTCAAATCCTAAATAGCTTAATTTTCTAATATTATTTAATCCAGACGTGGGATGTTGTCCGCAGGCAGAAATGATATGTTTCATTTCATAACAGAATTTATGTGCTAGTTGATGGAGCTCATATTTGGTAAAGTGAAAGTTGAGATGAGAATGTGTAGGATTCTAATTCATTACATACTTAACTGTGTAGGATCAGGTATCCAACAGGACTTTCTCCTCTTTTACGAGTATACCTTAGCTTACCGAAATAAATGCGATATTATGTTCTTTGCTAAATCCAGTAAAAAGGTACAATTCATAATATCGACATTCTTCCCCTCATCAAAGTCATAGCCTAAAGTATTCCCTGTAGAAGAGGCTTTTAATTAGCTAGGAAACAGGTAACGTGTCGATTGCGGCGGGATTCCCAGCCTGGCCCCCTCTCATCATCCTCATTCCAGCGGATTTGGTTGAAGCGTTTGGATCATTCTTCATTTTACTTCTCGTAACTTCCGGATCCTCCTCATCCTCCTCATTATTATCATCGTTACTACTAGAAGAGCTGCTGCTACCACTGCTACTACTACTACTGCTGCTGCTACTCTCCTTCCTCTTCTTCCCCCCATTCTTTTTCCTCCGACTTTCCCTCAAAGTCTTGGCGGAGCAGAGTAGAGTCTCATCACATGAGATGGTGGAGTTGAACAAATCAAAGTCGACGACGAAGGAGCCCCCTCTGGATCTCATCATGGAGCGGAATTTACGGCCCCATAAAATTTCTGTAGGGAAAGTACACATGAAAGATAAAATTATTCTCATCTCATCTCTTCCTCATCGTCATAAAATGCTAGATTAATATTATGCAATGAGTAGTGAGTTTACGATGAAGATGAAAGTACGATGATGAAAGTAGATGCTTGGATTAACAATAAAGGGGAAGTGATTCAACCCGATAATATTGGTGTTGATTTTTTAAAGAGGAATTCAGACATGCTTGTCTACGCTTCCTCATTCCCCTTCCATTTTCAAATTCCAAATTCTTTCTGAATTAATGTACGTCAGAGGCGTGTTCAAATAAACATAAATTTGCATACACACCCCTGTCATTCACCATTCATTCAATAAGGTTAATGCTTCTGTGAAGGTCGGAATAATACTTATCCCTCTGGGTTATTGAATGTTGCTGATGATGATATTGATGATATGTTGAAATTGAAGAATTATGCATGTATAAATATGCCCACACCTAAACTACATTCATATGCCTCATGTAAACAGAATATGACAAGTGTAAACATTTACCCGAGAGAGTGAATGGATGGGCTATGGAATTGGATGAAGGAGTGTGGCTTGTGAAAGCCAAGTTATAATAAAAATAAGCTTATTTTCTCATTCTCATTATTGGATTTTCCTCAACTCGACTTACATATTTGCACTTGTGACTTTGCCATAAATTCTACATAACTTATGCTTAAGGACAATTTCCGAGACTCGACTGGAGCTTTATTGCTATTTACTCTTCATCTTCTTGGAACATGCATTACTACCCTTTGGCTTCATTTCAGGTTGACATGACGGAAGGATAATGATATGGTATGGTATGGGGCATAATGATGATGGAAAGGGAGACGTCAGGTGGGTTGTAAATGAGAGGGGTATATATCGCAATTTGGATTTCGAAACATGACATGTGAGTTAAATATACGTCTGGTCTGGTCTAATTGAATTTCTGAATGTTTGTTAGATAGCATTAGCTTGAATTAATGTATTCAGATGTAATCAGATTAAAATTAAATGAAGGTATTGGGAAATGCCCATCAATTGATAATGACAGGGTTGATGGAGTGAGTGACGGATGAATAGGTTTACATAAGAGTTCTTTTGAATATGAAGTATTGAATTTGCCCAATGTTAAATGAATGACAATGTGCAATTAAGGGATATTAAGGTTATGATGGCAGGGGAAAGTGTGTACATTACAATGTGAGGAATGGAAAGCTGTAAAATGATGACAAGCCCATATTGATAATTTTCCAGTCTTCCTTTATAATATAATTGCTTTGTTAGCAGATCGGAAAGATAACTTGGAGTTCATAATCTTGAATCGTTCGACAAGTGAATTTTAGCCTGAAGGTCTTGCGGAAAAGAAAACAGGGACTTGGATAAATCTGAATATTCAGGCTACATACGTTTTGATTTGTATTAGTGCAAAATAATCATGACAATCTTATCAATCCATAATCAAACTGTATGATTGTAATTCGAAAGGCCTTTTGCTTTTACCTGATGGCAGATAGGAGCTCCGTGCCTGAGTAGTCATCCCGGTGGACTCGACAACGCCCTCCAGGACCGCAATCAGTTCCCAGTCACTCGTCCCATTCGTCCCCTCTTGAGCTTTGGTCAAGTCATCACAACTCATCTCGTAGAAAGGGCTCTCCTTATTAATCTCATGGACAATGGTGGACGGCCAATAGAGGAGGATCCTATCCTCATCTTCATCCATTGCCCCCACCTTTTATCCCAAAACGGGGAAAGGAAAATTATAAAATCTTATTGATTATTTAGAAAGGTTGGCCAGCGGAAATTTATTGGTTACTCCTACCATATTATTAATTGAGCAATTACGTCCTGTTAATATTATTGTTTTTCTGCTTTGTCATTTGAGTAGGCACATATCATGCTTACCGTTATTTCCTTTTGCACTATGGAGTCCACCTCCCCATCTGGAGCTGTCTTTTTGTACACAACCTGAGCCCGGACATGAGTTTCCAGAAGTTTACTCTGGGAATAATAAATGTGATGGGGAGGGGGAAAGCAAACAAATCACATTATCGGAATCAGACAGGACTAGACCAAGTCATTATCAAATTACTTATATATGTGTTACGTATCGTTTCTATCGAATCGATCAATGTCACTCTTACTTCGTGTCGAATATCTGCCAATCTAAATTTGAGGTACATGCGACCATCCTTTTGGCATATCAAGGCATTCTTGCTAAATATCAGGGTTTGGCTCCTCTTCTTTGGCTCTGTTCATTCATGTATGAGCACAAATACGAAAAAAAAAGTAATTTTAGGCTGATTCTATTATCAAAGTCACTCTTACTTAAGCTCTGCTTATATATTTGTTGGGACTGTACTTGCAATTTTAACGATAAACACTCCAACAGACACGGCTTCAATCAGCACCCCCGCAATACTCTGGAAGGCTAAAAGGAAGATTGCTTCCGGACACTCGTCTGTCATTCGGTGATAGCCTGGATAATACATAAAGAGCAAACAACATATGAGCTTATAAACTTTAAATCCAAAATAGGATTGGAGAAAGTTTTAAGTCGAGTTAAAAGGAAGAGAAAGTCATTCAGAGAATGTGGTCGTTCTCAAACCACCTTTCTTCCTTCCCCTATCTCAAAAAGCAGAAACCAGTCAAGTCACATTACAACGTAGACATGTAACGGATTTATCCATTCAGTTCCTGTATTCTGAATGGCTTTTATACTTACGTAAAATGGTCTCCATACACTAATTTTAGCCCCCTATTTACATTAGGGGAACAGCTTGGAGCATTAAGTCTAACTGTTAACGCTTCCACCACTGCCATTACCGTTGATCTTCTTACAAATCGTAAGATGATTTTACGCATCCATTTCATATTACTAGGCATATGGCCGCTCTTCCCGCCATCATCATCATCATCATCACGATAATCATGCCATATCATCATTTAGCTAAACTATGAATGCAAACGATAATGAGCCATGTGAGGCCAACTCTAAAAGAGAAATCAAAGTAGCCATTTGAAATGTCGGGGGAAACTTATATAAATCTCTTCCTTACCATATCCGATAGTATGCTGACTTTCCAAAGAGAAGAGAAAGACGCTGCTAAAGCTCTGTACGCCGACCACGCAGGGGGACCAGCCCTCCTCCTCGAAATGTTCCATATCCCCGTGGGACTTCAAAATGGTCCACCAAATTATCGCGAAGCCTGCACAATTTCCAGTGAAACATAAAAAATACAGACACATGCATTATTATAGAGAATTACATTATTACACGATATGCAACATTCTGAAAGTAAACGAGAGAAAGACGCATCCGAAAAATAAGAACTTCAAAAAATCTAAATAAAAAAAGACAAGGTAAAGATGGAAAAGGAAAAGACTACAAAACAGGAAAAGATCACACGGATAAGTACTTGAGTGAGTGAGTGAAGACGGAGAAGAAGAAAATCTCTAAGAAAAGGATGAGTTTATGTAAGGCTGGGATGTGGAAGAGAAAATCCTATTATACTTTAAAAGAGAAAACGAGTAGGGAATGGGGGAAATACGAGAGAAAATCCGCTTTCTCCTTCCATCTCCCTTTCCTAATATCCCTACTCATAGGAACATATATAGTGTTAGCTCTTTTTTTCCTGACTATTGTTGGCTTCCTTTTTCTTTATCACTTACTTTGTTTACTTGGAGCTATTATTACATCTAGATCCGTCTTAAGAAGTTTTTTTCTTCTTGTTGGGATATGATAACGGTTGGGACTCAACTGTTTAAGTTTTGGTTGGAGTTGTTTTGTATTCGTAGCTACTTCCAAGGCTCCATCATCCTTTTCTTGGAAAAGGAGATAGGATGAGTATGGCCGAGTAAGTCCCGGGTTTATAATGCAGTGGAGCGATAAATAACCTTTTTGTTTCCTAAAAGGGCTTATATGTAGTTTAGTTGGCTAGTCTAGTCTATCATGTTTTGTTCACGGTTGAAAATAAACAACTAATAAAATAATGAGAATGACAATGGAATGAGTTTGGGGAAAGGTTTAGCAGAGTTTGATGAGTTGTGTAGCACATCTGCTGAATTATACCATTTACCCATGTAAGTAAGTAGTTTTTATTAACTACTTGCAAGCTTTTGTCCCAAGTGCAAATTACAATAAGATGGTGGAATTTGGCAACAATGAACTGTCGAACTGGTATTTGGTTGTGTGAAATTTACAGTAAAAGGATAACTAAACAAAGAGAAGCATCGTCGAGTCCAAATTTCACGATGAAGTACGAATACAACGGTGAAAATGAATCTTATCATTTTCTGCAAAACCTAAGTTAGGATAGGTCCGTTTTTCTTGCGTACTTGCATTAATAAATTGAGCAGTTTGTAAATGCGCTCATGAAAGCACAAGTTCCTACTTAACTAGCAAATACTTATGACTATAAATATTTTTCTCATGAAAAACAATCTGGATTGGCCAAAAAAAAAGATAATTCAAGATAGTATAATATCCCAATCACAAACATTTGTTGGATTTACATTACTCTGGCTCAAGTAAATTCACAACAACTATATTAGGGGCCCAATAAATATATGACAATAACTGCGAATTCATGAATTGTGTGTGTGTGTCTGATGCATTTTATCTGATCCTGAAATTGATTGCATTTGCATGGAAAGTGGAATTTTGATTTGGATCACATAAAAAGTGTCTTGTCTTCTATTTCGCTTTGAATATGTACTTTGTACTATGACGCTTTGATGGTGTTTTGATTTTGATAGTATCTTTTTTTTGTTTGCTTTGGTTAGTATTTAAATTTGGATGTTCTAAAGGAAAGTGGGTGACATTAAGGAACATGCTGCACACATGCTTTCCTTATTATTTGCCTAGTATCATCTCATCGTCTTCATCTGGAATGGGATTTTTATCAGGATTCTGATGATAGGGATAAGAAATCAGAGGAAACAAGGAATGAAAATGAATGCATTCTTTTTACTACGCGCACACATACGATAATATTCACATCCCAAAAATTTCCTATTTGCTTACCCAGCCAGGAGAGAACGTAAGCAAGGGTGAAGTAGAACATGGTCCATCTCCATCTCATATCCACTGAAAAACAATCAAATGATCAAAATAATCAATTTGAACGGAATCGTTTTGATATTGTTTTGAAATTTAGCTTCGAATGTTTTGTAAACCAAAATCGTTTGCAAGCCCAGATTGCTGATTTATTTCAAAAGAAGGGCAGTGGTCCACGTCCACACTCTCGGGGGGGATGGGTAAACGAGAAACAAGTGCAAACAAATACCTACTCCTACACACCTTCAAGTATAAAAAAAACTTTCCACTTTAGCTGACCCATATCTTGTGTGTTCCTTCTTTTACAAAACAAAAGAGATTGGGGGTAAGTGATAGCCTAGAATTCATTGCTCTTCTAGACTAGAGCAGTTTATTCTCGAGAGATGACTTACATAAGTTGGAACGTGACCGCTTGCAGACAAGAATGAATTTATTTCTCACTGATTTCCAAGATTAAATGTTTACAATTACAAGAGAATAAAAGCCGAAGAGCTTAAGATAGCTAAAGTCTTATATTCGATTTGGACCCTGGTTTGCCAAATCACTTTGTATTTTACAGAAAGAAAGTTAATCACTTCTGGTTCTGGTACTCCAATGCGCAATGACTTTTCGCTGGAGTGAATTAGGTAGATATGGTCTGTATATTTTACTTAGCAGAACAAAAAATCACTTTTTTATTCTCCACCCCAGTGACTTACCTAATGTTGTGAAAATGTCCGCAAAGTAGCGCTGACCTTTCTCCTCCACATTGACATCTTTGGCATTCAAAACCCCAGATTTTAGCACGAGCCTCGGCTCCTTGTCACACTCGGGTGAATCATTCCTAAAAAGAGATGAGAAATGGGGGACGTGATAAGATCACCGTCATATATTTATCATTATCAAGCATCTCTCGCTCCCACTCTGACTATGAGACCATGCCGCCCTGTTCCGGGGTGGTTCTCCACAATAAATGCGGGTGAGGACGTGATTTGACTCAAAATGGGGGAAATGGAGAGGATTTCAAGCTCATTAACTATTCCAAGCATGCACTTCCCCAGTAAAGGGCACAATGAACTGGTTTCCATCTTATCTTATCTTCCACTCCTCACCCACATAGTAAAACAAACCGGTGAAAGCCAAATAGCACTGCGGTGGTGGTGGTATGGTCTCGTTCTAATTCAAAAATCATAAAATCAAATATCGCTTACCTCCTCCGCCTAATTTCCATGTTTTCCACCTCCTCCGGTGTAAAGAGGGCTTTTCTACTGCTCGCATCCCCTCCATCCATCCCGGGACTCATGTCTAGTCTTAGAGAGAAGGAGTTCTTCCGCTTGACGAACACGTCGGAGCATGACCTGGCACAATTAGTATGGCAATTATTATTGTTATTGGCTCCGCCACCACCTCCGGCACTGTTCAAGATCCCTTTCCTACCACCACCCATAGCCCCACTGATAGGGATGCCACCACCACCACCATAAATTCTGGTGCCACCTCCACCGCCATTATTAATTGCTAATCCATTACTGCTCAACAGATCAATATCTTTATTGTACTGTTTATATTGTTCCAGCGGAAGGGAGAGGTTTATCTGCCTTTTGCTTTTGGAGCTCGGTGGAGCATTAATAATTAGATGCTGAGTATTGCAATTTGTTTGCAGTTGGGGTGGGGGAGGGGCTGGAACTGCTAAACTTACAACAGGAGGATTACCAACACCAAGACCACAGTTATCATCAGCCTCCTCCGCGACAAACCCTCGACAAACTGTCATTTTTATGGGGAGTGGGAGCTCCCTTTATGTTCCCACTCTGTCCTTGCCCAAAGTGAAAATAAAGATGAAATGATGATGAAAGGTGGAGAAAAGGGAAAGAAAACGTCTTGAAGAAAAATGGTAAATGCTATTTTAAATGTAAATAGCTTTCGTCAAAAGAATAATGTAAAGAAGACATGATGATGTGGGTTGGGTACAGTATTACCGCGTAATGCACTATCAGTTTCACTCTTCTGTCACTCACTCAGGCTCTATAAAAGGGATGTGATATGTCATACCATTATCATCATCTCATCTCTGTCTCAGGTACTTTGAAATAAACCGTTTACAACGTACTAGAAACGGAGCTGTGTCGAAAAATGTATATTATGACGTCAAGATCTCACAGGTTTACATTTATGTTAATGTTAAACAGACATTTGAACTTTGACCCCCTTCGGATCGACCGATCAAGCTGTAAATTATTCTGTCAAATGC